>JABUQX010041293.1:7500-37500 GCA_015478945.1 Trachelipus rathkii | reverse complement strand
TATTGAAATTGGCTGATGTTGTTATTATTATTATTTCATCGTATTTCTTCATATGAGCTTCCACATAGAAACAAAAATTCCGAAACTTTTTCCCCATTTTTCCTCACGTATTCTAACAACTATTTTCTTCCAAAGTTCAATTCACTTTTATTATTGCTGGGATCAGTGTATTATATTTCCTACCTTACATATCGGAAAATTTAAGTATGTCGTTTTTAGGGTATACGAAAACTTTGACAATAAAATTTTTAATTCTGATAAAGTTAATGCTTTTCAAAATTTAAGTGAAAAGAAGATGGGATTATAAAGTATTTTTTATTGTATGTGTAATTATAGAAAGGATGGGAGAGAGGAGTGAAATGAGTTAGAGATAATAAAAATGAAGGTGAAAAGACCACTGTTGTATTGAAAGTGATAATTTAGTTTGTGTCAAAACTATTAACTATGATCCAATTGCGTGAATTTAAGGCAGAGAAAAGATCGTTGGATCTTCGACAGCACATATGTATGCGTTTAATTAAATATTTAGGAAAACAATTTATAACAATTTGGGTATTAGTTTTCTAGAGTAAAAGAAAACATATTTTAATTATTTTTTTTAAAGTTAAATGTTGGAAAGCTAGAATTAATTGTTGGGTAATAAGCAAACAAATATCTAAAATAGAATCTTACAAACGTAATAATTATGCCTTTTCATATGCGTCCAAGAAAATTAAACCTATTTTCTGAGTCATTTTATTTTTATATATCTTATACTACACCTGTTCCTATATATCTCTTAATTAATTCTATCCAACATTCATCTTGGCACACTCATTTTTACTCTCTTCATTCCTGATTTTTTTATTTTTAATTTTATAATTTACGCGTCATTTTCATATATCATTACTGGCTTTATCTTCACTTTTGTAACGATTCTCCTCGCGGATGACTCATAGTCTCATTACTTGTAGGTTTCTCTCCCATTCAGTTTTTTTTTCTTAGCTGGTTCAGAACATGCCAAGGCTCCCAAGATTATTGGTCCAACAGGGTTGGAAATCCGACTCTGTTGGAGTGTTCTAGCCTAGAAACTAATTGTTATATAGTATGTGGTGATGCAATTGAAGAACCTCCTGAAAAGAAAAGTAAAAAGTTGGATAATGATGCAATTAAAGTATCTGACACTGAAAAAAAGATGGTTTAATATTTTTTTTGATATGGTTCCCCAAGTATGAAAAAATGGCGATAGAAGATGGAATTCAACGAGTGCAGTCAGTAAAGATGTAGCAAACTGATTGCATATACGATAATAAATGGCCCGTGGGAAAAGGATCCTGGGACATACTGTGGCCTGGCGTCAAATAAGTCTGGACTATAGTAAGACGAAAGGAAGTACCACCTCCTGTAAACGACCACTCGACAATATCCGGTTTTATATTCCTTAGCATATCTTCTAGTTTATTTCCTGTTCAACACCTCTGCCAGCACGACCTGAAGCCTTGGCGTAGTACACGGAAGTAATCAGTTCATGGCAAGTGACCCACCCGAATTGCTTTCGATAAATACCCTGGAGCAACTGCGAAGATAAGGTATGACTGTCCTATCTGCCAATAGGTCCAGCTGTGTAATTTACTTTCGGCAAGAGTATAGTAGTTGAGGAGTTTATATAATACGGACCATTTCCATGCCCAAACGCCATCTTTGAATAAACTTAATTTCTCTCCAGCTTTCTTTACTTGTACTCTCGATATATGAACATTTTAATTGTCCCTTGAATCACGTAGGTGTATAGGCTGACTTATTTCGGCTAATCTTCTTTCTTTTACTGATATCTTTCACACTCTCGACTCCTCAACTTTGATTGCTAGTGTCAACCATCACAATCATGTAAAAACCGCATATCCATAGGAAGAAAACGCTAGCAAGGACAAGCAAAACCCTTCTTAATGGTGCCAGTACTCACTACAATTATATTACTGGAAATGAATTTTCTCGAAATTTCGTCGAAAAAAATCTTCTCTTTAGGTGTCATACCCAAAAAACTTTGAAACTAGAACCGACAGCCCTCTCGCCATCGATTCATTGTCACATTCGAATACGAGATTTTCCCGAATAAGTTTAAAAATCGAATAAACATTTTCCTAGTTTTTTCATCCTAACTTTGCTGCTGCGGGACTTTGATATATGTCATTTCAAACTCCAAGAAAACTTTTCCTACAACTACATCAGCGAAGAAAGTTTTAATTGCGCTTTTCCTAGCATGAAACTAGAATTTTTCTTTCTTCACCTTTGTTTACACTTCCTCACGTTAGGAACATTTATTTAACACTCCTGCGTGCAATTGCCCTAATCTTGCATGAGGCTTTCTCTAATAAAAACATATGAATATTTCTTCAAAAAAAAAAAAAACTTCATACTTAACAGCGATTCTTTGTTAGACCACAAAAAAAAATTCTTAATTTTTCATCTTCTGTCGAACTACTACTTGGCTCCTTTGAGTTGTGTTTTTCAAATATGTGCGTCGAAGAGTAAGTCGAGTAATAAGATGAAGGAATTGAGTTTTTGAGTCATTGAAAACAACCATGTTTTCAATGCCCAATTAGAAATTCTAGAAAAGACAAAGTTTAGTTGTTAAAAAGTCACATCCTTAGCATGAGTCCTTCCCTGCTGGATTGGACACCTTTCAAAATGAAATGAGTATTAAAGTTTGGAGTCGTCAGCATGGAAGTGGATAGGTGAAGAAGTAATAGAGGAAAGATTATTAACAATAGGCAGAAGAAAAGTTTGGAAAGAAAAGAGCTCTGAGAATCACTAATATTTATAGGTGTAAAGGATGAATCGTTGGCATCAGCTTTGTTTTTATTTCAGCCTTCTTTTCCCAACATTATTAATTTGTTTACTCATCATTCCTAGTATTCGTATTAAGAGTTTACTATCTGAGCACCTCTTAAACCTAAACTGTGTTCTCGGATCTTCAACCATTTCATTTTGAATTTCTTTTAATCTTTTTGAACTCTTATTTTTCACTTTTCAATTTACAACTACAGGTACTTGCGTAAAGCACAATTTTCCTTCCATTTCCTGTCTTCATCCACATGTATATTTAGGTTGCTTATGATAATAGTTTCATATTCTGCCATGATATAGATTGGAACAAAGGGCTACATTCGGAGGAAAAGATATTGTAGAGATCCTTTACTGTAGGTAATACGCAGGGAAATCTTGATTTTTGACCCATCTGTATACCGGTTTGTTTGTTCTACTACTTGTGTTTAAAATTTCCCTTTAAGGACAATTCTAGAGTTTGAATAAAAACAGAAATTAAGAAGTGATCAGTTTAAGGTGAAAAAATTCAATGTAGCTTGTTGAATGAGGAAATGAATTGAGAGGTAGGCTTAACTAAATGTTAATAATTATGATTCTTGCGGCAGGAAGAATCACGACTTAAGAATTTCTACTGAAATAACGGTGAAGTGGTAGAAAGTTAAAAAAAAACATTGCTTAAATTTAGAATTGGCAAGCATCAGGTGATGGATTACATATAAAAAGTTTTTAAAATTTTTGTAGATCTATATTCGAAAAGGATCAACAGTGGGAGAATTTGGATTATAGATAAAAAAAAAACGGAACCAAGTTAGAGCATCAAAGTAATCTATTGAGATAAAATTGAGTGCGGTTAAGAATTTGTGTGAAAAAAAATTAAGCATCAAAGTTAAGAAACAAAAGTTTAAAATTCAACCATTTTATGCAAAAATTACCTGGTAAAACCAAATATAGAGAAGGAAAAGGGGGAAATATGCTACACAGTCCGATATAAAGCTGAAATAGTGGAGAGAAATGTAATAAATGGAAGAAAGAAAACTGGAAATCCATCGTACAATTTGCCGTAAGGAGATCGAAAGAACAAGGTAATAAATAACAAGTGCTATAGATGTAACAAGTTGCGAGAGTCTTAGTCATGAATATGTAAATTATTTCAATTATACATAATAAATCTCTAAATTTATCCTATCCATTCTGCTGTCAAAAGGTAATGGAAAGTAAATCAAAGATATCAACGGCATAATTTTTCTCTTAAAACTTCCTCCTAGAAAAGGGAGAAATATTACATTCATTTATTATTATTATTATTATTATAATTTTTATTATTTAAGAAAATATATTTGTAAATATAGAGTATAAGAAATAAATTGTTTTATTTCAAACCTTCCTTCCTTATTCTTACAACTAAGTAAAAACTGTTCATGACCGTGATTACCAGAATTTAATTTAAAACCGACAAAATTTGATGTTAAAAACAAACGCCATATTTTTAGTATCAAATTTCGTTTTCAAATTTATTAAATAACAATTGCATAACATCCAGAAAAAGTTTTCATTATATTTAATGATTAAAATAAATACTAGAAATGAAGTATCAAATATTTATTCCACTAACACAAAAAAATAATAATAAAGAAAACATTTCCACAATTAAGTTTAGGTTTTTATACTTTCAAACATGACCAAATATTAATAAAACATACAAATAATCTTAGCCTCCCAAAAAATTAATATAGTTTTTTTAGTATCTAATTAAAATGTACCAACGATTATCTAGTGATCGACCCCAGTTATAAATTTAAACTACTACAGCTACAATATCTTTAATTTTTAAAGGAAGATGAATCGGATAAAATATAACTGCTTGGCCGAAATATGCAAAGAAAAAAAAACTGTATAAAGTTGTTCACAGTAATGCATTGATAGTAGTAGTAAATAAAAAGGCGGACAGTTGTGGCAGTACTCGTTTTTAGTGGTTTCTGTAAATGTGATATAACCAGACTGAAATTGTCTTTAATGGAAAGGAGAATAAAAACCACCACCTGTTGGAGACCAAGTAACCACACTTTAAAAGGGCTTTGCTCGGTGATGGTCATTAGTCCAAAATTCATGTCCAATCTTAGGAGCTATGGCCAAGTTAAATGACACGGTGAATGGGTGGTGATCACGCATTTTGATTATGTGGAGATATCTGAAGTGAATTTAGGAATCTAGTGTGAACCATAAACGATTCGTTTGTACATGACTTTCCTTTGCAAGAAGATTTAGCTTATCTGAGTGCTTATAAAAATGCGGATAGGAGCAAAAATGTAAGTCATACCACAATTATAAAATTAAATCTTTATTTGAATGAATCTGACAATTGATACATCACTATTTAGCAGTTTGGAAGAGAAAATATGTAATACAAGAATTATTTCAACTACAGTGAAATTGATATCTATTTCAAGACTTGCCCTACTAAGGAGGGGGCAGGGATGAAAGGCTGAGGCAATCCAAATCCCTCATTCTTAATTAGGGTCCAGCAAGAGCCATTGTTGTATATATACCACCACAATGTAATCCAGTTTGAAGTTAGATGCGAGATATGAAAAGCCTATCTAGTGTGGCTAACCGTCAAATTATCCAAGCAAGAAAATCACAATAAGGGTTGGGCTCAGAACTGCGGAGCAAGAGTCAGAGCAAGAACTATCTTGGGATGAAGCCAGAACAAAAAAAATTTTTATAAAATATTTTTCATATTTGTAATTGCAAAACAAAATAAGGGGTCGGAAGCTAGATTATTTTAAAATGATGTAGCAGGAGCCAAAGCCAGGTAATTTTAAAATGCTGGAGTTGGGAGCTGGCGAATGAAAAAAAAAATGACAAGTCTTTAAATTTTTGGCAAGAATCACAATTCATGACAGAATGCTATTAAATGTAGGTAAATCGGTTAGAAAATGGAATTTGATATCTAGTTAACTGGGGGAAAAAAAAGAGAGAAGTCTGTGAGAAACGAGTGTATTATATTTGATGATGATGATCCAAACTACCAAGGTGTATCAATTCAAATAACTATTAAGCAAACGATCAGTAAACAAAACGAAAGTCCACTCCATTAAAAATGATCCAAGTATAATGTGATACATATATAAAATTATATACATATATAAAAAGGAGGAAAAAAAGCAACTCTTTTAAATAGTTAATTCTCTTAGTAACAAAACTAGAAACAAAATGGAATGTCAAAGCTAAATTTAGACTCTTGTTAGAAAAACGGTAATCAAACACAAAAAGAATTCTAACTACATTTAAGAAAAATATTGTAGATACCTAAAAAATAATCTCGGTGCAGATACTTTATGACACATACCCTTATTGATTACCTGGAAGTATCATGCCATAGTTGAATTACCATGGTTTTGTATCATTACGTAGATTTTTGTAGACTGCCACATATAATGCATAGCTGGACCATACATTAGGCATTTTTATTACGTACGTTCACCTTAATACAACACTATTATTGCGGCACATAGAATTCATAAGAGTCCATGATAAACGAATTCTTTAAAAAAAAAACAATGAAAAGGTTTTTAATAAAAAAGTCATAATTTCATAATTATGGAAGATTTTCTTCAATGAACAATTTACTGTGCTATTAGCGACGTTATTATGGAAACTATCTTGAAATTTGACACAAATTTATTTTTTTGGATATACAAATTAGAGAATCTCAGGCAGACAGAACGAACAACTAAAGGAAAACAAAATCCTTTGTCACCGACTCTACAACCTCTGATCAAAAACAAGCCTCTGATCCAACTGCAGCCAATTAATGACAATGGTTTAATTAACGACACATTGGAGCAGCACCTTCTATATTATCTAGCTAAACCTCCTAACAGTCCAAGTAGTGATACTCCTTGAGAGAGGATAGTAAGTAGTTCTAAACTCTAAGGAAAACGCGACTGAGATGACTGATAGCACCATAGAACTAGCACTAAAAACATGATGAATATCGACCTGTGTGTAAGGTTGTCACTAAGTAGTTAAAATTGAGACCTATTTTATAGTAGTGTGCCAAAAACAAATAAATTACTATAGATGAGCTTTTGTTTTTTTTTTTTTCTACAATTGTAACATACATTACAAGATGTGAAATGAAGTTAATTAATAATAAAGAAAATGATAAATTAAATCAATAATATTAATTATAACAAATTAACTACAAAATAATAATAATGGAGTCCTACATCTTCAAACCACAAAGCTCATTTCTTCACGAACACTTTTATATAATAACATAATAATAAATTGATCATAAATCAAATTTATCAATTTGCTCTACATGCACAACAAATATACTACATCATGAATAATAAATATACAATACTAAATACAACTATACCTATATCTACCACATATATATATAATACAATAATATAAATAATATATAAATATATACCATTACTATATAATATAATATAACCCAACATTCCAAAGATAAATAATAACATACTATATATAATATAATACCACATTTAACATATACATACCTAAATATATATAACTAAAAACATAATACATAATATAACTATATAATATATCATATATACATAACTCTGATAATATAATATATATACTACATATACCTATATATATCAATATATACTACTACTATAATATATATAAAATAATACTACACTAATATATATATATATATATATATAACTATACATATATATAAAAATCACCTAATATACATACACTATATATATATAGACACATATCATATAAGCTCACCCTATAATTATATATATATTAATTATATATTATATAATATATACTATATATATACATATATATACTAATTAATAAATTATATCATAATATATATATATTAATATATATTATCATATTAATATATATAATAATATATATATTATATACTATATTATATAATATATATATCATATATATATACTATAAATATATACATATATATAATATACCTATATACTAATATAATATATAATATATATCAAAAAGAAACAATTACTATCAATATTTATAATAACTGATCGAACAAATAAATATATACAATAATACAAATAATATTCTATATATATATACAATCTAATATATATATAAACTATCTACAAAAATACTATAATATATATAAATAAATATATATAAAATATACAATATATATAATATATATACCAATAATATACTATAATAATATACTATATAATAATATATATATATATAATAATAATATAATATATTTATAATAAAAAACAACAACAACATATTTTAAAAATGCAAAAAACTTATACAAGTGGACATGTTAGTATAAATTTGAAAGAGAATGAAAAAACAATCACCCCACTACAAATAAACCAACATAAGTCGATCATAGTATAAGACTTTTAAATAAACAATACTTACGATACAGAACGCAATATAAATTAAATTACATCACAAGAACTAAAACAATAATGCCTAAGGAGATAAAATCTCCTGAGAGATCAATACTGGAAAGAAGAGCTTCTATATTATAGAAGATGTCAATATGATCACTCTTTTCCAGAGTGTCCAACAGATCTTGCAATCCAGTTCTCATAAATTCATTTCGAAGATGCATCCTAAAGTCTAGGTTTTCATCAGGTACAAATTTAATAATAGAATTCAAACTTACCATTGACCATTTAAATGTTGAGCTGCCATAGAAGGTATTGAGCAAAAGAAAGGCATAAATCGATTCTTGTTTTTTAAGTGCCTACAAGTTATAGCTCATCAAAATCACAAATGAAAACAATAAATCAATCAAAAGAGCAAAATGACAGCTTTCGCTAGGAAATCAACATCTAGCAAAAAGTAATGATAAAAAAAAACAATTTTGACATTTTTTAAAGATTTTTGGGCTAACCTACCTAACCTAACCTAACCTAACCAATTTTATAGTTATTAGGCTCATAGGCTCAAGATTCTCCTCTGTTCGTATGTTTGACAAATATATTAAAGAAAAAGGTGGCACGCGAAACGACAATTAATATCGGTATCTATTTTAAAATTAAATTGCTTAATACACTACAATTTACCAATATTTTTATGAAAATTGCTCTCAAGAAAACTCACACCCAAAATATCTAAATCATCCTATTCTTAAGACCCAATCATAAAGTGACCTAACCACACATAAGAAAGAAGGCCCCACTCAACTAAATTTTAAGTTAGGAGCAAACCTCCGAGGTTATTTCTTGGCCTTTTGAAGACTAAGGACACATCAGAACAAATTTTTCTCTGAAAAAATATCATAATATATATAAATCACACATATATATTACTCATACAACCACACCATCTCTATATCAATATAACACTTCCCTCCAACCTTAATAATAACGAAAGTCCCACTTTTTATTGGTCTAATAAAACATACGAACATATTATATTTTTCAAAAACATCTTTTTAGTGTACTACATAAAAACTCTTAAATATTTACTAACAAATCTCACTCTTCTATTCCTTAAAAATTCTAATAACGATGACACACAAGCAATAACACAGTATATTCGATACGCTCAGTGCTCTGCAAACACCTCAACACACAATATATAATAACCAAACGTTCAAAAAAACCTAAACAATGAAGACTACAAAAAATTACTAACAATGTCAGGAATATAATTAGACCATAAATCTCATTTATCTTGAAAAGACGACAGATGCATAACCCTACAACATCTCATTATTCGAAAAATTAATTCAAAGCAAACAATACACAAGCCCATTTCTATAAACAAAATGAAAAGAGACGGAGATTGAAAACAATGATGATCTATGTTCTCCTTTGATCTTTCTCTTCTCGCTTTTAACATGTGACACAATTTTTCTTAATAGATTCCGAGTCACATAATGTATAATATTAAAAAGTAATAAATGTCTACATACTAACATCACTTTCATTGAAAAGTATGTAAAAATATATAGCTATATGACTAGACATATGTCTCGAAAATAAAACTACAAAATTGTAAAAATAATAACCACTGTAGAAATTTGTAAATACAGTCAACGTAAAACAATGCTACCTACAAAAAAAGAAAAATATTTATCACATTTGTATCGAGAAATAAGCCACTCTTATATGAAGGAAAATTAAATTTAAAAATAACATACTCTTTAGAAATTAAAATCATAAATGGATTGTCATATTTTGTTAGGTATAAGCTAACCTTATAAAGGTGGAAGTGAAACGGACTCTTAAGGCACTCAGTGTTTGATCACATGAGATACATTAGCCCGCATCCGTTCCATGTGAGATCCATCCCAGTAGCATTTTCCACATTTACTACACACATATATAAGAGGAACGCGGTTTAAAACGCCGTAAGGAACTTCTTCAACACGAACTTTCAATCCTTTATCCGTAACGCCTTCAATAATGTTAAAATTAGTTTTGCCCTCGTCAACAGAAACCAATTTTGACCCACTGGCGGAACGTCCTTTGTGAGTCTTTGCTTTTGATAGTACTTGGGGATCAAAAGTCATGAATTCGCAACAATTACATTCACAACATCTGGCAAAAATATCACTTTCTTCAATAATAACATTGAATTTTTTCACTACTTCTTCTAACTGCATTTTCAACCTCTGCAAATGAATAATAATAATAATAATAACAAAAGGATTTAATATATAATCTGACAATTTAATTTAATAATTTAATAATAATTATAATAATAATAATTAATAATAATTAATAATAATAATAATAAGAGTCAGTCAAAAACCATTTATTCAGAATGAACAATATACATTATTACAATTTAACATTTATAGTACAATATTTTAATTCAGAAATAACAATTTCTGAAAATAATGATAATAATAATAATAATAATAATAATAATAATAATAATAATAATAATAATAATAATAATAATAATAATAATAATAATAATAATAATTAATTATAAATAATAATAATAATAATAATAATGATGATAATAATAATACGTGTAAATAGTGAGTGTACAGGACCCACCCCGGCCCACAAAGGAGGCCCGAATAGTTTTAAATCCCTGAATGCTTATAATACTAGAGAAGAATATGTCGATACGCATACAGAATATTTAGCTCGAAGGCTAGAAAAAAGAATTGAGCTATTATTATGAAGTGAGACGATTCAGGAAAAATAATGATAGCCTTTTACGGAAAGATTTATGCGACCATAAGATGTCAGAATATTGAAGCAACAATCAATGAACATTTTTCACACTTGTCCTGGTGTTGCGACATACAGGAACAAATCTTCAGCTTGGAGAGGATTCACTTACATGTATGGCTTGTTGTGATATTGGTACGAGTCACTGCGAAGACCGTGTGCGAGGAACACTCCAGCAAGCGAGATTTTTAAAGTGAAAGAATACCACTTCACAATGTTTACATTGTATTATCTAAAGTTTCGCCCCTCACTACACTCTCCCAGCACTCTGACAGTAGGACTGAAACCTGTCGGAGACAGAGATAAATTATCATTTATAGAAGCGACCTTGATCAATGTCATAGATTTTTCAGCCAGGTCACCCTTACGTGAAATGGGGTCCAAACATAGATTAATTTGTTTCTTGGGAGAGTTGAGAAGCCGGAGAAAAATTGTTGTACAGCGGACACCATTGTTTTTTAGAGTAGGGGCTTTGGAAAAAGCCTGGAGGGTGCTTTAGCGAATCCGAATAAATGACATAAAGGGTGGTCTTGGTTAAGGAATAAATCTCAAGAAAGGGCAGTCATTGTAGTCATTAATTCAGCAGTAAAAATTGAAGCATGAGGTGGGGGGGTATGGAAGAGTTTGTTTTCGAGAAAGATAGCAGACGCGCCTACTTCGTCCCCTGTTTTAGAACCGTCGATAAATACTGGAGTGAATCCCCCGGGAACTGGAGAGAGAGACAAAAATGATTTCTTTAACAAGGCGACAGAGTGGCTGGATTTGGAGAGAGAGGTTATTACCAGGAAAATTGGTGGGAGCATGGAATGGCCAAGGTGTATCATCGTAAGAGAACGGTAGTGCCTTTTGCAAACGCATATTGAGGAAATTAAGAATGTTACAAATTGTGTTTGCAAAGGACCAGTAAGGAGGATTCTGAGGTATTTCTCGCAGAACCGGTGTCAGAGGAGTCGGCATTGGGGTTTGAAAGCGAAGATAACTTGTGTACATGATGTTTCCTTTTCGCAGATAGAACGGCTTCACATCGGCTTCAACTGTGGGGACGATCGAAAGGTTCCTGTGGATATACAGATTGCTTCGTTTTAAGATTTGATCTAACGGGTGTAGTAGAGTTGGTTAGACCTAACCATATCCTACGCAGCCATAGTCCAGCATCGATCGAATTAGAGAGATGTGGAGAAGTGATAGGGTCTTGCGATCAGCTCCCCAATTTTGAGGCGAAATGACGTAATAGGTCAAGCTCACGATGACTAGTCGTTTTCAGGTGCTTAATTTGCGGTGCATTTATTTGTCAAGGGGTCATACAGAAATACAGAATGCGGCCTAGAAATCTGACCTGTGAAGTTACAAGGAAGGGTGAACTATATAAGGTTAGGCTCGTGGGAGGAAGGTGGCAGGTTCTACGGCTCCCTTTTTTTTCGAAATAGTACTGCTGGGGTTTTGGCGCATGAGAAGTGGAAGCCAGGGAAGTTACTCCATTGCGAAATGTTCTCAATGACTAATTGGAGTTCACGTTCAAGAAATGACAGCCTGACACCGGCAATATATAACGCCAGGTCAGCAACATACAGGGGAAACTTGACCTTTTCTGGGATGGTTGTAACGACGTCATTGAATCCGAAAGCAAATAATAATAATACACTAAGGACTGAAAGAAGGCATATTATAAAGAGAGGGAGCTGTTTTCGGAACCGAATGTGTGGAGTTTAAGGAGAACCCCAGTTCTCCCCCTTGTGTCGTTTGCTTTTTCGAGGTTAAAAAAGAAATCAAGAATCATCCCGTCAGTTGAGAAAGCTTTCCCAATGTCATGGTCCAGTCATATCAAGTCATCCGCGGTCGACCGATTTTTGTGGAAGCCAATCTGGAGCTTTGGACTCTCCAGAACAGGGAGAAGGCAGCCTGCAACCATTTTCTCCGTTATTTTTCAAGCATGAGATATATGCGAAATTGGGCTTTGGTCTTCCATCTTCGGATCTTTTCTAAGTTTGGGAATAAGGATTACCAAAGCTGTAATCCAAACACATGAGAAAGAGGATTCGATCCAGATTCTGTTATACAAATCCATCAGGAACACTGATGCAGATGGGTGAATGTGATGGATGAAGCATTATGTACGAGATGATGTCTGAGCCAGGGGCACTGTCTGCTATTCGCGATTGTATTTTGATCTCTGTGAGTGCTAAAAGACGATTATAGGTATGATGCTTCTCTTTTCCTGTTGAAAAGTTTGTCGGTACAATGTTAATTCTTAATTTATGAAAGGCTTCCCAATAGCGGGAAGAGCTCGAGTGGCTAGCAAAGCTATAACCTAATACAGCTGCTGGAGCAGAGATCGTGTCGGTTATATCAGTCCGATGATGGAGGACTGTGGGTGGAGAGGCGAGATATTTTCTATACAACTTTCCACGAAAGGCGAGTTGTGGAGTCGACAGTCGAAGTATAAGTTTGAAAGTTTTAATAATAATAATAATAATTTTATTGCTCAAATCTTATTACAGTCTAATAAATAGGTCCTACAATACATTTACAGATCAAATCTTATTACAGTCTAATAAATAGGTCCTACCCTACTGAATATTGAATAATTGCAATAAAGCAGCTGTGCACTTCTCTGGTAAGGGGCTGCTGGTGATTAAACAGTAGATTCCTTCGAGCCCCAAAGTTTACATGCTCGAAATTTTAAGGAAGCTAATAATAATAATTATAATAATATCAGAAACATAAACCTTGTAAGTATCAAAAACATAAAATGCACTAGGAGCTAGGACTGATATATTAATATAAGAATCTAAATGTGATACACAAGTATTTAAAAATAAAATGTTTATATGGCCTGCAATTGAATACATTTACTCATTCCCTGCTCAAGAAGAATATATAGGCATGGGTAAATAAGTTGAAAGACAAAGGTTGCTAGCTTAGTATATTATTATTATTATTATTATTATTATTATTATTATTATTATTATTATTATTATTATTATTATTATTATTATTATTAAATGAACAGTGTTATAAGGAAAACTATGTGACTGCACTTACAATTATAAGTCATTTGAATGGAACAAGATGAAACGGGAGTGTGAAGCTACCATCGTGAACGTTGGTTAGTAGTGCAGGCGAAGTATGTGGGTGTGTTAAAGTAGAAAGTAAAATTGTTAATAGTGAATGGTGGAATGAAAAGGTGATGCAATTGGTAAAAAGTAAAAAAAAAGATGCGTGGTTTTGTGTTATAAATGCCAATGATGAGGTTTTGAAAGAAAATTATATGGAGATATATAGATAGGAAATGGGGAAGGTAAGACCTAAAAACAGTTTGGAAGAGGAGAATGGGGACACTACAAAGGAACAGAAAGTTTCTATTCTCGAAGGAAAAGAAAGAGGAGTAAGGGAATCTTCAGAGAATAATGAATAGGATGGTGCTTTCGTGATTGATGATATGGACGTAAGGAGAGTGTGGAAGGAGCATTTCGAAAATCTGCATAACATTAGCCAGTAATGAAAAGGTTGATAGTGGAAATGGTGTGTGGTTGAATGTGTAAGAAGAAGTAGTATCGTTGGGGATGAGTGTTAATAGGCAGAGAGGCAGAGGGTGAGAAAGTTCGAAAAATGGAAAATCAGCAGGGGGCAGATGAATTTACTGGAAATGATCAAAATTGAGTTATTTATTTGCTGTGATATGGAAATTGTGTGCAAGGCGTTTGTGGAGGGTTGTATTCAAGAGATTGGAGGAGAGCAGTGAAAGTACCTCCTTGTTTAAAGTATACAGGAGATAAAAGGGAACTGTAGATCACAAAAAATTATTATCAGTGCTCTAGAGAAGATACCGATAGCTTATATTTGTTCGAAAAGTGCGTTTGATCTGAAGACTGAGGTGGAAGAACAAGCGTGCATTAGAAGTGTTAGAGGATTTATAGTTAAAATTTACATTGGATCAAAGTGTGAGAAAATGGGAGTGAAGAAGAGGGGAAACTTATTTAGGTTTTACTAAACTTGCAACAGAGTTAGACAGATTAAGTAGGGAAGCTCTTGACAGATTTTAGATGTATATGGTGTCTGTGGTGCTTCTGAATGGAATTAAAAGTATGTATGTTAGGTGTTAGTAATAAATGGAGTGGAGCTTGAATGTTAAGATTATAGTGATGAGATGGGTTGTTTGTCGCTGGTTATTTATTTGTATTGAAAGGGTGATGAAAGAATTTAAGTAAAGGTTAATGTAAATTAATGAAGAGAGTGGAGTGTGCCTTACTTATTGTATGCAGATAGCTTGATTTTGTGGTTAATCTGAAATACTTTGGCAGGCGTGTTGAAAGTAAATGAAATCAAGAGCGATGATGGTGGTATGGGACGAGTCCGATGTGTGAAATATGATTGGATGATGGCACGGAGAAGTATCTGATTTAAATATTTAGATATATGTTAATGAAAAGGAATGGATGATGCAAAAGTATAGTAGGAAAAGGTTAGAGATATAGGAAGGTGGATGAGTTAAATTAAATTCTTTGTTAAAGCAAGGAACTAAGTACTTAAATGCATCTAAGGAATCTGACATTGAGGTATGCTGTTACACTGCGTTTTAATGCATAGTATGAATTGATGTGTGATATAAGATTATAATCTAAAGCATGAATCCTTTTAGATGATAATTCTTAGAAGGTGATAATGTGAATAGAATTTTAACATGAGAAATGAGCTTTTAGGATCAAGGAGAATTACTGTGTTGTGTAAAGAAAGCGTGAATGAGAGAATTAATGAAAGTATAGTAAGGTGATTTGATCATAGGGAAAGTGTGGATGATAGTCGGTTGGTTGATGCATAGTGGTGAGTGTCATGGGAATCAACCGGCGGGTAACCAAAAAAGGTGGATATGATGTCTAAAGGAGTTCTGAAGGAAAGGAAAATGAATCTGGTTTAGGCGAGAAGAATGGTGCGTAATAGGAATGAATGGTGAATTATTATTATTATTATTATTATTATTATTATTATTATTATTATTATTATTATTATTGAATTATTATTATATTATTAATTATTAATATATTATTATTATTATTATTATTATTATTATCCTTTATTTATAATTTCAATTTTTTCAGTATCAAAATCTTGTGGTGTATGAAATTTTTTTCCAGTAATTTTTTCTTCAACATGAGAATGTCAAGTGTATAAATTTATCCAATGGGAATGGGTTAATATAAATAAGCTGTGCCTAATATCAGGTAAAATTGTGATATACTTTAAAAGTGTTTATATTTGGCACCAGGTTCGTCTGGTGTTAGCTCGTTCGCAGGACCAAGATTATTTAGCTACTTTGGATGAGTCTCATGTCCTTTTTAAAAAATATCAGATGGCAGTTCATAAGGACCCAGAAAGCCGTTGCACCAAATCGAGATATGAAAACTTTTTGTGTAAATCTACCTTACAGGTGATGAAACTTAGAAACTTTGTAAATAAAAGGAAGTGAAGTTGACCAGAAAGTTTTGGGTTTTTCATCCATTCTTTTAGTAGGTTAGAAGATTTTCTGAAGTGGGTGTTAGTTTCAATTAAAAGTTTATATTTTGTGTAAAAGCAAGGAACAGCCAGTAGTTCCCTATTGTTCTTTTCATTTAGAATTGCCCTGATGTTAAACAAACAGATAGCAAAATCTATTTGAAAAGATTAAAGATTGAATAACTAACACGTGATTGTTTTAGTAGATTTTCAGGAAGTTGAAAGTAAGGGAGGGTGTAAATACATGTTACCATAATTTATCCAAATTTCCCCATGAAAAATAAATCCACATAAAATTGGACGAGTCTTCAAGGAGAGGTATCCGCTCTTTTAGGTCACAAATTATATTCCATATAATATTTATTAAAAAAAAAATTGTTTATAATAGTAAAAATTCGAAAATTGAATAATTGAGTTATATTGCATTTGCAATAGTATATTTAGAAAAGGAGGGGGGAGAATGATGTTGAAATATTTGTTGCAAGATCATGAAACACAATTGAGCAACCTGGTTAAAATGAACACAAATTGAGGAAGGAATGTGCGAATTAGCCCTCCAGAATTATGGAACATGTGTTTAGCTGGATATAAATATTGGGTAAAGACAAGGTAACGTTTATAGTGACGAAGGTGGCGTACTAGTTGGTGGATGAAATTGTATTGTTACTAATACGATGAAAAATGGATCAAATCATAGTATTTTTAGATTTACAATGATTAATACAAGTATGTTATATATAATTACTTGTGATGAGGACCTATGCCAAAACAGTAATCTTCACTAATGTTATTAGTACTAAATTCTTGATAGATAAATTTTTTTTTTTTTTTTGGCCATCGAACTGAATTGCAAAACAAGACAAACTTTTTTTGAGAAAATAATAATAATAATAATAATAATAATAATAATAATAATAATATAATAATAAATAATAATACTAAATAATATTAATAAATAATAATAATAATAATAATAATAATAAATATAATAATATTAATAATATAATAATAATTAATAATAATAATAATAATAAATAAAATATAATAATAATCAATAATATAATAATATATAATAATAATAATAATAATAATAATAATAATAATAATAATAAACTACTCAAAATTTTAACAAAATTCCTTCATCTATTCAAAATTTAGGAGTAGTATATTTCTGCTTTTCGGGCATTAATTATTATATTCCTTCTTTCTTTCTTTCTTCACCTTCCCCTTTGCCCCAAGTTGGGGGTAAAGTGCTGTACAAGCATCGGAAAAGAAAGAGCAGTAGGAGAACATGACAAAACGTCGAAAAGGAAAGCCACAGCTTATCCGCCCCCCATCTTACATTAATTATGAGAGCGCGTCAACAACAGAAAATCACCCTAGAGCATCATGGACCGTCGATCGCCGCTCACTATGAAAGCGTTGGTTTAAGTTCATTCCCTGCCATCAGTGGCCACGACCAGCCCCCATACAAACCCGCATACTCTCCTATCATGCAACCTTTTAATTCTCGCCCCTGACCAGACTCACATTTCTCTACCTTCACGACATTCGTTCACCGACTCATCCACTTTCTCTTCGGTCTCCAGCCGGTCGATTCCCAGCTAGCCACTTTACAACCGCTAAACCAACCGACTATCATTCATGCCTTTCCACATGACCAAACATCTCAACATACTATTCATTTATTCTCTCATTTACCCCTTTGCTTCACCACCACACAACTCTCTATAAGTTCATTCTCACTTTATTTATTCTTTTCACACCTAGCATGCTCCTAGATTGTCCATCGAACACATTGAACTTTAAATCTATACTTCTATATTAGCCAGACCATAGTCTCACTTACCATTACAAAAACAAGGTAACACATACCTCATGAATACCCTTAGCCACTCAAAACTTAGGTCCCTTTACATTCACAACGAATTAATTCACCAGCACCATCTGCCATTACACACATTTAATACTACACTCTGCATCATCCTTCCCTTCTATCCAACACATACCCAAATATTTATCAGCACTTGCTCCAGCTGCCACCATCACAAACTACACACTAGGAATTCCTCACTCACAACATAACCTCTCACTCTTACTACGTTTACTTTCAACCCTCCTTTTACACACCCTGGCCAATCTCTTCTACCAATCCTCTCTAAAACTCTCTTCATATTCGCCACACAATCCAAATCATCCGCATAATATAGGTAGGGCACCCTCCACTCATCCCATTCTCCATCATTCTAACCTCATTTCCTGCCATCCCCATTCATTCTTTCATAACCCTCCACTACAATAGTTTGATAACCAGAGACATAACACAACCCTTCTCACTCCGCTATTAATATACCCAATCACCATTGACCCATTTTTCTTACACACGCTTCACTTATCGTCATACATATTTTATTTCCATTTCATAAGTCTACCAACCAACACCATATATGCACTAATTACCTCCATAAAAGATTCCACCTATATAACAACTCTATACAATACGCCTGTGCGACCAATAAAACTATAAATATAATTTATTCTTCTTCTCCCCATTTTCTCAATCATTTGTTTTAATGAAGATTATCCACACTCCATCTACCACTTCTAAACGCACCCTTGTTCTTCACCAATCAATCCTTCCGTCTCTCGAAGCACCCTTTTTTACTATAATATCATTTACGTTCTTACAATAATCAATAATTATAATAGCAATGAAATTTCCTACAGTTCCTTTTTCAGCGTGTACGCTGTAGACGATGAGGTATCACTATTACGCTCTCCTCCAATCCTTAGAACTATACCCGCCATAAACGCTTTATTACACTTCCAAATCCAATCAATCACCATTCTCGCCTCCGCTCTGATCATTTCCACCAGTAATTTCATCTATATCCGCAGATTTACCATTCTTCAACTTTTCTCACTCTACCCATTACCTCCCTCCTTACTAATAACCTCATCCCCAAAAATACCTATTCGTCTTCTTTATACCATCAAACCCACCACACATCACTAACACCGCATCATACTGTTAATATTGTAGCAAATTTTCGAAGTGTTCTTTCCTCAACACTCCCCTCACATCCATTCATCAGTTACAAAACGCACCATCCCTATTCATTATTCTAAGCAGATCCCCTTATTCTCATCTTAACCTTTGCGCTTCCTTCAGAAGAGCTTCCTATTCCCTGTCCTTCCTCAATTCATCCTCCTTCCAAAATGTTTCATTTACCTCTTGTTTTCTTCTTCGTATGCAACTTTTAGTATTCTTTTTTCCTCCTTAATAATTCCAAAGCATCTTTCTTTTGAAATTCATCATTTGCTTTAGTACATTCAACCCGCCTCTTTTTTACTTTTAACCGCTTGCATCCCTTCTTCATTCCACCATTTCCTGTTGAGATTCTTACTCACTACTTTAGCACATCCACACACCTTTAGCACTACTAACAATTTGCTCTCTTCATTGCCCCAAATTGTTCAGTATCAACTTGATTCACCTCAAACCCGATATTACGAAGCGCATCGCCTATACATACTATCACTTATTGTCTTCTCACTTAAACTCTCACTTCTTAATTTTACCCTACTTCCTTTCGTAGCACCTTCCTCTCCATCCAAGCCCCCACTAACCTTAATTTACATAAAACAAACATAATGATCCGATTATCCCTTCCTAAACTCCTCACTGATTTTAAACCATCCAAAATACTTCACAATTTCCTTCTTCGACCAACCACAGAAATCAATCATACCTTTTTCACTTCAGATACCATCTCTACCTACACCAAACTCTAGTATACTTATGGAATACTCTTGTCTTTAAAGAAAGTATTACTTACACACCATTACCTCTTCGTCACAAGGAAAACTCACACACCTCTCCTTACCATTCTCATTTCCGCACCCCAAACAACCTGTATTATACCATCCCTTTTTTGTCACCTATCCAACCATTCAGGTTCCCCCAACACTATCAAATCTAAAGCTCCTACTCACCCTATCCAGACATCTTTCAGATTATCCCCAAAAATCTACTCTCTTCAACGTTTCCCTCAGATGCGACCATACGTCACAACCCACACATACCTTGACTTTTCCAAACTTAAATTTAACCATTGGAATTCTAGGACTCACACACACAAAAGTCTACCAAGCTTTTACCACAGGTCACTCATCAAAATTGCAACGTCTTCTCTTCCTCTCTCATTCACACCAGCCGCACACATTTCACAACCACACACTCAATTTCTTCACCTTCTTTCTTTCATCTTTGTTCAGTCACAGCGAAGCAAAATCAATTTACTTTCTAAATTCATCCATCATCACCTCTCCTCTTCTCCTCAACATTTATCCCTCTGACATTCCCAATTACCCATACGTTCATACAATTCGCCGAAAATTAGAAGTCGTCCGGCCATCACGACCTCTCCGAGGCATAGCATCAGCATCCATCAGCAATAAGAGATAGTGTATTGGGCAGCCATCACAAATACCACGCCCCTTATTCGACTTCTACGACACGTCAGGACATCGTGTGGGCATTTTTCTCCCCCTCACACAAGATATGAGAGTAGTGGGGATGTCTGAACGGTGTTATCAGAATGGGCGAGGTGTTACTTTAGATCATGTGTATTATATATGTGGGATAAAATGCGTGTTAGTAATATTTGCCTGGGATGAGTTGTGTAAAGAATATGAACGCAAAAGAGTAAAAGTGCACCATAAAAATGGGAGGTAATTTCAACACTTCGGGTATGCGTGTACTCTCCTCTATTATTATTATTATTATTATATTATTATTATTCATTATATATTATTTATTATTATTATATTATACTTATTATTATTATTATTATATATATATTATTATATATTATATTATTATTATTATTATTGGAGTTGTTGAACCTGAAATATACCTATTTATATAGTAATTTATGAAAGCGTTGTTTAAGTGTAAACATATATAAATAACTCTTCTACTTCCAGGTACCAACTTCTTCTACAAAACCACACACACACAAATACATATATATATATATATATATACTATATATATATATATATATATATATATATTATATATATATATATATATATATATATATATAATATATTAATATATAAGATATAGTATAATATATATCAATCATAACTTACTAAATGAAATTATATTATTATTATTATTATTATTATTATTATTATTCATTATCTATCTATATTATTATTATTATTATTATATATTGTTTATTTTTTAATGATCTTTTAATGATCTTAGCCGCATAGCCTGCTTAATACTCTTTAATTGTATAAAAAATAATTAATTTATTTAAATGGAGTTGCTATTAAAGTAATAGGTTATTTGTATATCAAATATAAAAAAATATAAAATTTTTAAAAGTATAATCCGAAAATATGTTTTAACTTATAATTCTTTTATTAGTTTACATCTTAGCAGTTGTTAAATACGTAAAATGTAATTCATATGTATTTATGGTAAATGAAAAGATGGTATAGATGTAAGCTTATTATAATTTGAAGTATCAAAAGATATGTTTTGAAGAATTTTTCTTTTTATTCTTTGTGATTCTAATTAAAAATTTTCTTATGGAATGTATATATGATTAAGTATTGTAAGCATAGCGAGAGTTCGCATAATAATTGAAATATGAATTTTGTAGTCATCATTTGGATGAAGGGATATAGTGCTTTTACAACGAAAATAACTAAAAGTTATATTTCCAAGATTTGAAACCTAATTTCCAACTTTGTTTTTCTTTATAAGAATGTCTTCATTACCTGTGAAATTTTAGGTTTTAGTTTTGTATGTGGATATCATAGAATCTAGTCCTTAACAAAGTGAGAAGGGAATATGACGGTTAGTTTATGGGGGAATGAAAATAGCTCTTATAATATGTGGTTCCAAGACATCTTTATGCGTTGCAGTTTCGCTTAGTTCCAGTGAGTTTTAAAGACACAGAATTTGCCAAAACGTTCCCTGTCGTATTTGAACTGTTCAAAAAATACCAGATGTCTATTCACAAAGATCCTCCTGAAGATTGTGATGAAAAATCATTCAAAAACTTTCTGGTCGACGGACCTTTATCGGTAACGAAATTGTTTGTTTATATTTATATGAAGACCACAGGGGAAAAACATGATAAACCCATTATTTTCTATTTTCTGATTTTGTTGTCATCTGGTGGCTGAGATAGAGTAGTATAATATATAACCTGATTGAAATGAGGAATAACCTGTCAAGTCTGAAGATATAAGACTTAAAAAAAAATAGATATAAGGGAAATAACATAAGACCAATACTATCATGTTTTTCCTTGTGGCCTTCATATTGGCACCATGTTTTAATAATACTTGCTTTTCCTGTTTCGTCCTTAAATTTCCTATTTAGCAGAATAAATTTTTTCCATTGTGGAATATTTATAGTTAAAGAGAGCAGATACCACATTCATTATTGCGTTTATCAATTTTTATTCTTTTTATCACTAAATATAGAAATTAAACTGGGAAATTTTCCTTCTAACATGAGAAGAACTTGGTTCCCTACTGGTACATTGTGATAGTAGATAAGGTTTTTATACAAGGAATATATATATATATATATATATATATATATATATATATATATATATATATATATATATTTAGATATATATAAATTTATTATATATATATATATATATATATATATATATATATATATATATATATATATATATATATATATATATATATATATATATATATATATATATATATATATATATTAAGTTTAAAATTAAGTTAGTGGGGGCTTGGATGGAGGAGGGGTGATACGAAAGAGTAGGTAAAGATTAAGAGTGAGGAAGTTAAGTGAGCAAGGAATAGGATAAGTATGTAGGCGCTTGCTGTGAAGTAAATCGGTTGAATGTGAACAAGTTGAAACTGAACAAATCTGAAGCAAATGAACTAAACTGTTGTTAGTAGAGCTAAAGAAATTTGTGGATGCTAAAGTTGGAAGTAAGAATGTTAACAGCAAATGGTGGGAATGAAGAGGAGATGAAAGCGGTTAAAGGTAAAAAAGAAGCGAGGTTGAATGTACTAAAAGCAAATGATGAAATTTCAAAAGAAAGATGCTTGGAATTATATAAGGAGGAAAATATATGGTACTAAAAGGAGAATACGTAGGAGAAAACAAAAGAGAGGTAAATGAACAGTTTGGAAGGAGGATGAATGAGGACATACAAGGGAATAGGAAGCTCTTCTGGAAGGAAGCGCGAGAGGTTAAGAATGAGAATAAGGGGAATCTGCTTAGAATAATGAATAGGGATGGTGCTTTTGTAACTGATGAAATGGATGTGAGGGGAGTGTGGAAAGAACACTTCGAAAATCTGCACAATATTAACAGTAATGATGAGGTGTTAGTGAATGTGTGTGGTTTTGATGGTGCAAGAAGGAATAGGTATTTTGGGGATGAGGTTATTAGTAAGGAGGAGGTAATGGGTAGAGTGAGAAAGTTGAAGAATGGTAAATCTGCAGGTATAGATGAAATTACTAGTGAAATGATCAAGAGCGGAGGCGAGATGGTGATTGATTGGATTTGGAAGTTGTGTAATAAAGCGTTTATGGAGGGTATAGTTCCAAGGGATTGGAGGAGAGCGGTAATAGTACCCTTGTATAAGGGTAAGGGAGAAAAGGGGAACTGTAGAAATTATAGGGGAATAAGTTTATTAAGTTTTTGTAAGGAAGGTATATGCTGGTTTTTTTGGTAGAAAGAGCTGCGTCGAGTGTTGCACTGAGGGACTGATTGGTGAAGAACCAGGTGCGTTTAGGAGTGGTAGAGGATGTGTGGATCAAATCTTTACATTGGAACAAATGATTGAGAAAATGAGGGAGAAGAAGAATAAATTGTATTTAGGTTTTATGGATTTGCAACAGGCGTATGATAGAGTTAATAGGGAAGCTTTATGGCAGGTATTAGTGATATTTGGTGTTGGTGGTAGGCTTCTGAATGGAATCAAAAGTATGTATGACGATAGTGAAGCGTGTGTAAGAATAAATGGTGTCAATGGTGATTGGTTTAGGATTAATAGCGGAGTGAGACAGGGTTGTGTTATGTCTCCTTGGTTATTCAATGTGTATATGGATGGGGTTATGAAAGAATTCGAGGTTGGGATGGCAGAAATGGTGTTAGAATGATGGAGAATGGAAATGAGTGGAGGGTGCCCTACCTATTATATGCGGATGATTTGGTTCTGTGTGGCGAATCTGAAGAGAGTTTGAGAGGATTGGTAGAGAGATTTGGCAGGGTGTGTAAAAGGAGGGGTTTGAAAGTAAACGTAGATAAGAGTAAGGTCATGGTTGTGAGTGAGGACAGTCCTCAGTGTGAAGTTATGTTAGATGATGAGCAGCTGGAGCAAGTGTCTGAGTTTAAATATTTAGGGTATGTGTTGGATGAGAAGGGAACGGATGATGCAGAGTGTAGTAGGAAAGTTGTGAATGGCAGGAAGGTGGCTGGTGCAATTAAATCGTTGGTGAATGTAAAGGGACTAAGTCTTGAGTGTGCTAGAGTCTTACATGAGGGTATGTTGTTACCTGTGTTATTGTATAGTAAGGAAGATATGGTCTGGAATAAGAGGTATAGATCTAAAGTTCAATGTGTTCAGATGGACAATCTTAGGGGCATGCTAGGTGTGAAAAGAATTAATAAAGTGAGGAATGAATGTGTGGTGTGAAGAAAGGGGTAAATGAGAGAATAAATGAAAGTATGTTGAGATGGTTTGGTCATGTGGAAAGGATGAAAAAAGGAGTCTGGTTGGTTAAAAGCGGATGTATATAATTGGAGAGTGTGGTAGGGACCGACCGGCTGGAACCGAAGAAAGTGGATTGAGTCGGTGAACGAATGTCTGAAGGAGAGGAAATGTGAGTTTGGCAGAGGCGAGAATAAAGGTGCATGATAGGAAGAATGGTGGGGTTTGTATGGGGGCATGGTTTGTGGTCCCACCTGGGCCAGGATGAACTAACGCGACGATTACCATGGTAGGGTCCCGTCGCGGTCCCATATGATGCTCTAGGGTGGATTTTCTGTCTGCTTGACGAGCTCTCACTAATTAATGGTACAGAGGGGGCGGTAAGGCTGGGCTTTCTTTTCGACGTTTGTCATGTTCTCCTACTGCTTTTCTTTTCCGATGCTTGTACAGCACCTTACCCCCAATCTTGGGGCAAAGAGGAAGGTGAAGATATATATATATATATATATATATATATATGTCTAAGAATCGATATATCGATATTTATAGATATATATATATATATATATATATATATATATATATATATATATATATATTTATATATATATATATATATATATATATATATACTCTTCTTCTTAAAACTGCTATATATATATATATATACTCTTCTTCATCTACCTTTTTCCCCCAAGACTGGGGTAAGGTGCGTTATCGGAAAAGAAAAGCAGTAGAAGAATATGATAAAAGTCGAAAGGAAAGCCCAACCACCTCTGTACCATTAATTAGTAAGAACTCGTCGCAGTCAGAAAATCCCCCCTAGAGCTTCACATTCTCACTATGGTAAATCGTCAATGTAAGAGTTCATCCCCACCAGCTGGCTGCCAACTGGCTCCAATCTCTGCTGCATTATCCTGTCTCACCTCTGCCAAACTGCATTTCTTCTCCTTCTACACCACGGCTCAGTCACTTTCGACCAACTACTTCCTGTACATCGCTGTAACCGACTTTCTCGACGCTTTCCAGCCATCTCAACCTCCCTCATTTATTCTACTCGTTTACTCGCTTTCTTCACACCACACAACTCTCTAAAACGTTCATTCCTCATTTTATCAATTCTTCTCAAACCCTAGCTTGCCCCTAAGATTGTCCATCTAAATACATTGAACTTTAGATCTATACTTCTTATTCCAGACCATAGTCTCACTACTATACAATAACACAGGTAACAACATACCCTCATGTAAGACCCTAGCGCACTCAAGACTTAGTCCCTTTACATTCACCAACGATTTAATTGCACCAGCCACCTTCCTGCCATTCACAACTTTCCTACTACACTCTGCATCATCCGTTCCCTTCTCATCCAACATATACCTAAATATTTAAACTCAGACACTTGTTCCAGCTGTTCTCCATCTAACATAAGGACTGTCCTCACCCTCAACCATAACCTTACTCTTATCTATTTACTTTCAAACCCCTTCTTTTACACACCCTCTACCAATCTCTCAAACTCTCTTCAGATTCGCCACACAAAACCAAATTATCCGCATATAATAGGTAGGGCACCCTCCACTCATCTCCATTCTCCATCATTCTAACACCATTTCCTGCCACCCCCACCTCTAATTCTTTCATAACCCCATCCATATACAAATTGAATAACCAAGGAGATATAACACAACCCTGCCTCACTCCGCTATTAATACTAAACCAATCACTTTTGACACCATTTATTCGTACACACGCACTATCGTCATACATACTTTTGATTCCATTTGGAAGACTACCAACACCATATATCATTAACACTTGCCATAGAGCTTTCCTATTAACCCTATCATACGCCTGTTTCAAATCCATTCTTCTTCTCCCTCATTTTCTCAATCATTTGCTTCAATGTAAAGATTTGATCCACACATCTCTACCACTCCTAAACACTTGTTCTTCACCAATCAGTCCTTCAGTCACTCGACACTTTCGACAAAATACCAGCATATACCTTCTACAACACTCAACAAACTTATTCCCCATAATTTCTGCAGTTCCCCTTATCTACCTTACCCTTATATAAGGGTGCTACCTCCTCCAATCCCTTGGAACTATATATACCCTCCATAAACGCTTTATTACACAACTTTCAAATCCAATCAATCACCATCTCGCCTCCGTTCTTGATCATTTCACCCGTTGATCTATACCTGCAGATTTACCATTCTTCAACTTTCTCACTCTACCCATTACCTCCTCCTTACTAATAACCTCATCCCCAAAATACCTATTCCTTCTTGCACCATCAAACCCACACACATTCACTATCACCTCTTCATTGCTGTTAATATTATGCAGATTTTCGAAGTGTTCTTTTCACACTCCCCTCACATCCATTTCATCAGTTATAAAAGCACCATCCCTATTCATTATTCTAAGCAGGTTCCCCTTATTCTCATTCTTAACCTTTCGCGCTTCCTTCCAGAAGAGCCTATTTCCTTGTATGTCCTCATTCATCCTCCTTCCAAACTGTTCATTTACCTCTTGTTTTCTCCTACGTATACACCTTTTAGTATTTCTTTTTTCCTCCTTATATAATTCCAAGCATCTTTCTTTTGAAACTTCATCATTGGCTTTTAGTACATTCAACCACGCTTCTTTTTTACCTTTAACCGCTTGCATCACCTCTTCATTCCACCATTCACTGTTAACATTCTTACTTCCTACCTTAGCACATCCACATACTTCTCTTGCACTACTAACAATTGCTTCCTTCATTTGCCCCCAGATTTGTTCAGTATCAACTTGTAATTCTGTTTATATGAATTAATAATTCTTGATTTGGTTTTATATGTATTATAGCGTTGTATACAAATGATAATTTTGAAATTTATTTGCACATTACTTTACTATTGTAGCCACACAAAAGTTCTGGTTCACCTCCCAAAGGATATGGTCCTTTTCATTATCAGTATTGGTTAGATGGAGAATTAATAGCTGTTGGGGTGTTGGATATTTTACCTGGTTGCATTTCTTCTGTGTATTTTTATTACGATCCCAAATACTCCTTCTTATCACTGGGAACTTATTCTAACTCGTTTAAGGTGAGTGCTTATACTCTTCGTTAAGGTGAGTGCTTATATATTGGAAAATTATATTTACTTGTATATTATTTATTATTTACTTGTTAGGATGTTAAGATTTGTAATTTCTTTTTAGAAATTGCTTTGACAACGTAATTAGGAAATTCCGATGTAAACTGGTTGTACTACATGGGTTTACATCCATTCGTGCTTAAAGATGCGTTACAAAAAGCAATACCAAATAATCTATCTTCTTTGTCCTGAAACTTACTCAGTAGGTTTCCCTGTGTGAAGAGTGTTTGCTGAAAATTGGATGCAAGTAAATACTCGAGGCTTTTATGATTCCTTATGTTCGGGAAAAGTCTTGGAGCATTTAGCAGGGTTTGATCTTTTATTTCTGTAATGTTCATTTACATAGTGATGTTGAATTTTCAACTATGAATTTCACTCATTTGCTGCTAGAAAGACATAACTCAAAAATTGCATGTTTTCAGAAAGGCTTTTAAAGTTTATTTTAATACAAAATATAGGGCAACCATAGAGACATTAGCGCTCTCTAGAAGGGAGATTTGAAAGTTGGGATATGAGAATTCTTCAAGTTAAAAGTACATCAGTGTTGGACTCTTGACCACCAAGGGCTAAAGCTCAAATCCTGAAGACTCACTTGAGCGATTTGTTATCCAGCTGGTGGCGTGGCTTGTTCCCAGGGTTACCCTGTGCCGCCTACGCTTCGACCTGGCTCTCACACGGCCATGTGTTTGAATCACTCCGAACTTATTGCCAGTTTTTGTCGAATCACACCCCACAGTCGATCTACCACCTGTTCATCGATTGCCGTGCCCCTGACCGTGGTTCGCCGCAGATACATCCCAGTACTCGACAGGTGTCTGGGAACAAGCTAGTATCTTGACTGCGGGATTCGCCTACCCTTTAACAATAATTGCCATCTATGCCTTCTACACACTTTGAAATTTACTCCTTGGGCTTTAGTTATTAAACTTTTGGATTTACCTTCTTACTCTGACTCCACACCGTTTCGTCCTATTCTAAGTTCCCAATAGTTGGTTTTCCAACAGCGGTCTAGCAACACAAGTAACCCCGGACTTTATCTGTACAGCTCAACACTCCTCACCCACAGTCCCTCCGTTATGCGTTACAATGCTAACCGACACTATCTCTCCCCAGCAGCTATGCAGATGCATTAGGCTATAGCTTTGCTAGCCACTCAACTTCTTCCCATCTCCTGAAGCCTTTCAAAAATTAAGAACTAACACAGTACTGACAGACTTTTCAACAGAGAAGGGAAAGATCATACCTATAAGTCTTTTACACTTGCAGAGTATCAAAAGCTGCACTGGCGAATAGCCAAGAAGGTGTCCTTGGCCCAGACATGATTTCGTACATCATGCTCTGTCATATCCATCCCTCAGCATCAGCATTTTTGCTGGATCTGTATAACAGAATCTGGATCGAATCTTCTTTTTCATCTATTTGGACTACAGCTTTTGTAATTCCTATCCCCAAATCTGGGAAAGATCCGAAGTTGGCGGACAACCAAAGATCAATTTCGCTGACCTGTCATATCTGTAAATTAATGGAGAAAATGGTTTCAGGCCGCTTTCTCCCTGTTCTGGAGAGTCGCCAGGCTTTTTCAAACTTCAGTTT
>JABUQX010041293.1:0-2500 GCA_015478945.1 Trachelipus rathkii | reverse complement strand
CCCTCCTTTTACACCTGCCAAATCTCTTTACCAATCCTCTAAAACTCTCTTCAGACTCATACACAAGACAAATCATCCGCATACAATAGGTAGGGCACCCTCCCTCCTCCATTCTCCATCATTCTAACTTTATCCCTTGTCACCCCTACCTCAATTCATAACCCCATCCATATACACATTGAATAACCAAGGAGACATAACACAACTCTGTCTCACGCTATTAATCTTAAACCAATCCCTTTCGACTCCATTTATTCTTACACACACGCTTCACTATCGTCATACATACTTTTGATTCCATTCAGAAGCCTACCACCAACACCATATATCACTAGCACCTGCCATAACGCTTCCCTATTAACTCTATCATACGCCTGTTGCAAATCCATAAAACCTAAATATAATTTATTCTTCTTCTCCCTCATTTTCTCAATCATTTGTTTCAATGTAAAGATTTGATCCATACATCCTCTACCACTCCTAAACGCACCTTGTTCTTCACCAATCAGTCCCTCAGTCACTATACACTCTTTCGACAAAATACCAGCATATACCTTCCCTACAACCTCAATAAACTTATTCCCCTATAATTTCTACAGTTCCCCTTTTCTCCACTTACCCTTATACCAAGGGTACTATACCGCTCTCACTCCAATCCCCTTGGGAATTATACCCTCCTAACGATTTGTTACAACTTCCAAATCCAATCAATCACCATCTCGCCTCCGTTCTTGATCATTTCACTAGTAATTTCATCTATACCTGCAGATTTACCATTCTTCAACTTTCTCACCCTACCCATTACCTCCTCCTTACTAATAACCTCATCCCCAAAATACCTATTCCTTCTTGCACCATCAAAACCACACACATTCACTAACACCTCATCATTACTGTTAATATTGTGCAGATTTTCGAAGTGTTCTTTCACACTCCCCTCACCCTTTTCATCAGTTACAAAAGCACCATCCTATTCATTATTCTAAGCAGATTCCCTTATTCTCATTCTTAACCTTTCCTTCTTGAAGGCTTTCTATTTCCTTATGTGTCCTGATATCTCCTTCCAAACTGTTCATTTACCTCTTGTTTCTCCTACGTATTAACCTTTTAGTATTTCTTTTTTTCCTCCTTATATAATTCCAAACATCTTCTTTGAAACTTCATCATTTGCTTTTAGTACATTTAACCACGCTTCTTTTTTACCTTTAACCGCTTTCATCACCTCTTCATTCCACCATTCGCTGTTAACATTCTTACTTCCTACTTTAGCACATCCACATACTTCCTTTGCAGTACTAACAATTGCTTCCTTCATTTGCCCCCAGATTTGTTCAGTATCAACTTGTTCACATTCAACCGATTTACTAGCGAGCGCTCTTACATACTTATCCTTATTCTCTTGCTCACTTAACTTCTCACTCTTAATTTTACCTACTTCCTTTCACCTTCCTCTCCATCCAACCCTCCACTATCAATTTTATATAATACAATATTCTGATCCGATAATACATTCATAAGCCCTCACTGATTTAACATCCAACACATACTTCAACATCTCCTTCTTCACCAACATAAAATCAATCATACTTTTCACTTCGATACCATCTCTACCTACACCAACTCTAGTATACTTATGGATACTCTTGTGTTTAAAGAAAGTGTTACTTACACACATACCTCTCTCTTCACAGAAATCAATCACCTTCCTACCATTCTCATTTTCTCCCGCCACCCCAAAACCACCTGTTATACCATCCCTTTTCTGATCACCTATCCAACCATTTAGGTCCCCAACACAATCAATCTGAAGCTCCTACTCACCCCATCAGAACATCATTCAGAATTATCCCAAAAAATCGTACTCTCTTCAACGTTTCCCTCAGATGGACCATACGTCACAACCACACATACCTTGACCTTTTCAAACTTAAATTTAACCATTAGAATTCTAGTACTCACACACACAAAAGTCTACCATAGCTCTGTACCACAGGTCACTCATCAAAATTGCAACTCCTTCTCTTCCTCTCTCATTCTCTTCCACACCAGCACGCACACATTTCACATCACACCACTTAATTTCACCTTTTCCTTTCATCTTTGTTTCAGTCACAGCGAGCAAATCAAATTTGCCCTTTCTAAATACATCCATCACCTCTCTCCTCTTCTCCTCAACATTTATTCCTCTGACATTCCATGTACCCATACGATTCATACAATTTCGCCGAAAGTTAGAAGGTCGTTTACGGCGATCACGACCATCTCCGAGGCATGCATCAGCATTCCTAGCAAGAGATAGGTGGTAATTGGCAGCCAACCTAACTCCCCGTCCCTTTGTCTCCTTCTACGACACGCAGGACATACGATGTGGACAATTTTTCTCCCCCACACAGAGATATATATATATATATATATATATATATATATATATATATATATATATAGTATATATATATAACTTCTCGATATATATATATATATATATATATATATATATATA
>JABUQX010041292.1:55000-58147 GCA_015478945.1 Trachelipus rathkii | reverse complement strand
GTTCGTTGCCGGAAAAGTTTTAATTACCCGTCGGCTGAGCCGGTTCGCAGGCTCGCCATATATATATAATATGATATATATATATATATATAATATATATATATATATATTATATTATATATATATATATAATATATTATATATTATATATATATATATATTTATAATATATATATTATATATATAATCTCTCAGTGGCGAAGCGGCCAGTCATCTATTGATGCGGAGATGACTGACCAAATGAATAAAAATAAATCAATCCTTTTTTTCAATTTCATTATTCTTTTCACTTTATTATATATATATATATATATATATATATTATATATATATATATATATATATATATATATATATATATATATATATATATGTGGTGTTATATATATATATATTATTATTATATATATATAGTATAATACTAAAATTTGTAATACTATCCTAGAAATATGAATGAATATTATAAAAATATAGGGTATGATATAGGTTATAATAATATAATATTATATTAATATTAAATAATTATAATATTATATGTAATGATATATAATATTAATAATATAATAAGACTAATATAATATATATAATATATAATATAATATAATGTTATATATAATATAATATTAATATATAGACCTATATATACATTAAATTATTTAAGTCATCAAAATTTTTTGATAGTTTAAATAACTTCGGGGGCTCAGACCCCCTCCCCTTTTAACCCCAACATTCCCCTGGCCTACTTCCGTCCTATATATATATATATTAAAAATATATACTATATATATATAATATATATATATATATATATATATATATATATATATATTATATATATAGATAAATTATTATTATGTGATTACAGGTATATATATATATTATTCCAATTACCATCATTATTCATTACTACCGTTACCATTATTATCACTGTCATTAACATCACTATCCATCACTCAATATTCATAATTTCTCCCATTATGTTACTCAACACTATCATTTATGATTTCATTACAAATGACGATCATTACCGATCACTGCCACTATCATGTATGATTACTATACTTAAAATTAACACCACTATCATCATTATTTCTATAATTATCACTATCAATATCATCATCACTATCACTATTAATAACACTATCACCAATTAATAATACTGTTCAACCAATTAAATAATAACACTATCAATAATTAAAAACACTTATCACTACTAATTATTAAAATATATCACTGAGATGTAGAGGTTCCATAATCTCTAGCAACACCATATGTTAATGTTAAGCAGCCCTCGATCTTATTGAGCCAAGAAAATGAAGCAGATTCTGAGAGGCGTCACGACACAGTTTACATCCTATCCTAAATCATATTTGAGTTGATCAATTTATTATATGTTAAAGCATTATCCATAATCCAAAATTCTCAAAAGGTTCATAATTCAAAACTTTTTTCGCATCACCGCAGAAATCGCATATTAATTTAAATTTTAAATTTTGAAATAAAATTTTGATTTAGTTAAAATATTTTTCAGAAAAATAAATTTAGTTCTTGGAGACATCAAATATTTCCTTCATCTACCCTCAAAGCCTTCTCCGACGTTATTCTGTGAAAACAATCAGTATGTTACTGTACAACCTTCTCAAGATCTTTCAGCCTCTTCTGATAATCCATTTCGCTTGTTCTTTTCGCTTCTCTTTCTTCTGTATATTAAGCCAACCTACCTCTCCAGAGTCTGAATCATATATCAATATATATATCTGCCCTAAAGTACTCAATGAGTATTAAATGAGTATTAAATGAGTCACAGGAGATTTTACTCTCCCTCAGCAGGAGACGAACGCTGGACTCCGCGTCGCTGATTGTGGAACAGGCGTCGGGAGAGCTTTATCCACGAGGCCATCACTTTCCCAAAAAAGGAAAGTTTCAAGTCATAGCTTTTAAAGCCTCTCGGTGGTCGAATCCATAATTGCTTGAGTACTCAAGGAGGCCTGGCCCCCAAGTATATAGGGATAGTTATTGCAATAATATTATTTAATTATGACTATTATATATATTGATTATATATATATATAATAATAATATATATATATAATATTATATAATATAGTATAATGAAAGTGTTATATATGATATATAATATATATATAATTAGTGTATAAGTATATATATAATATATATATATATAAAATATATATATAATATATATATATATATATATATATATATATATATATATCTATATTATATATGATATAATATATATATAATATATATATATATATAATAATTATATATATATATTATAATATATATATATATATATATATATATCATATATATATATATATATTAGCGATGGTAAAAAGTAACTTTGAAGTTTCCATTGGGGAAAATTTATGATGAGATGTATATATCAGTATAACTATCGTAAAAAATTTAGTTCAATACTAAAGAAAATTTCACAATACTTAATAGTATAGTTACTTACCTTTCAATACAAAAAAAATATTTCGATTTTGGGTTTTAAAAAAAAAAAAAAAATCTAAGTTTGGTAGTCGACTGGCCCCAATAATTATATATCAAAGGTGGACAGATTTGAAATTAGCCAGAATCTAATATGATGTTTACTATCCCGGAACCAGAATTTGCAATCTATCCAACCCTACTTTATATATATATTTATATTATAATACTATATATATTATATAATACTGATATGATATATATATATATAGGTATTATATTTTATATATGAGTATTATAGTATAAGTGTTGTGTGTATATTATATTATAGTATATATATTATTATAATATATATATATATGTATACTAGTGTATTGGGTATTATATAGTATATATTTTATATAGTATATATATATATATAATATATATATTATATATAATTATATATATTAATATAATATTTTTATAATATATTATATATAAATATATATATATATATATATGGTTATATATATATATTAATTATATATATTAATATACTATATATATATATATGTAATATATGATATATATATGTATAATATAGTATATTATATTATAGTATATATTATATATATATATATTATATATAAATATATTATATATATTAGTAATATATATATATTATAGATATAGGTATATATA
>JABUQX010041292.1:12500-47500 GCA_015478945.1 Trachelipus rathkii | reverse complement strand
GAAAGGACACCTAAAGAATGGAACAAATCAGTAATATGACCAATTTTTAGAAAAGGTGATAAGGCAAACTGTAGAAATTATAGAGGAATTGCTTTGACACCACACATCGCAAAGGTATATGAACGAATATTAGAAAAAAGATTGAGAGAGAGGGTAGAAGATAAAATGGACGAGTGGCAATGTGTTTTTAGACCAAATAGATCAACTATTGATCTGATATGCGCTTTAAAGATGGTATGCGAAAAGGGTTGGGAATTTAACAGAAAGATGTATTTAGCATTTGTAGACCTGGAGAAGGCTTTTGGCCGTATACCGAGGGAAGTCCTGTGGAATATACTTAGAACGAGAAAGTATGGGATAACGGAAAAACTGAGAAGAGCAATAAAGAGTACTTATACGAATAGTTTACGCAAAGTGAAGACCCAGATGGACGACGGAGATTGGTTTGAGGTTGAAACCGGGGTAAAACATGGTAGTGTTCTCTCCCATATTTTGTTTATCCTGTTCATGGATTATTGCGGATAAATGGTCCGGAGGCGAATGGATGGAACTGTCTTTAGATACGCAGATGACCTTGCGCTGATGGCGGAATCAAGAGAGGCTCTGCAGAGATTTATTATAGTGTAGGATTAGGAGTTGAGGGAGAAAGGAATGAGAATAAATGGAGAGAAGACGGAGGTGATGCTGATAAGTGAAGAGGAGGAGGAAATGAATATTAGAGTGAGAGATCAGGAACTGAAGCACGTGGGTCAGTTTAACTACCTCGGAGTTTGTTTTGGTGCGTGAAATGTTATTAACATAGATTTAAATAGTAGAATGGAAAAGTTTAATAATGCATTAAGATCGCTATACCCATTGCTACGAGACAGAAATGTTCCTCGGAGGTGAAAATAATAATATACGTGTGTATACTACGACCTATAATAACTTACGGTCACGAAGCGTGGGCTCTAACAACGAAAACTAGGAGTAAGATACAAGCATGTGAAATGATGGCGCTGAGGTCCATAAAGGGAGTTACGAGGAGATATAGAATGAGAAATGATGATATAAGAGAGGAGCTGGGGGTGGAAAGTATACCAAGTTTTATTGAAAAGGGACAGCTGCGATGGTACGGACATGTGATGAGGATGAATGAGGATAGATACCCGAAGAAGTACTACAGATGGAGGCCAGATGAAAGACGCAGTATGGGACAACCAAGAGCCAGATAGAGTGACAACGTGAGGAGAGCCGTTGATAGAAGAGGACGTGGGATGGAGGAGCTGGAAGAGTCTGAAATCTATGAGGATCAAGCGCGGAGGAGGGGTTTGGTCCAGAACAGCTGACAAACGTTCTACTCTTACAGGAGTTTGGTGAGAAAGGTGAGAAATTGATGACTAAACAAGAAGAGAACCGATGTTTTCATAAAAATCAGGATTTTTAAAAGGTGTTGTCGTCCTACTCCTTGAACACGTGACAGCAAAAGTTGCTAACCAACCCGGGGTACAGATAACATATGAAGAATATGTTATCTCTCAAGAGTACACAAGTGTTACACTAGGAACCCAGTCAACTTAACTAACAAAGTAAGACAACAAAGGGTCGTTGCTTGAAAAGTATAGACCGTAAAAGGAGACGGAAAACAACACTTGAAAACGGAAGTCGGAACCTTGAGGAGTTTGAAGTCAAAAAGGATTTATGAGATGGGTCAGACTCACCTGAGAGAGTGATAAAATAACTTGCCATCCAAATTCAAATGAAGGGAGGAAGAACAAATAAAAAGTAAAATAAAAGTTGCTTTAATGTACCCAAGGTATTACTGCATGGTAATGTAGTATTTAAATGTAATAAAAATGTAAAAATTTTATTATGTAAAGACAACTAGAGAAAGGATAATTATTTGTCAAGAATAGCCTTTATACGTTGCCTTGCCATGGCATGTGCTTGACATTCAGATCTCCTTGAGGAGAATTTAAGGTCACTGAAAACTCTTCTAAAGGTGTGGAATCAAATACACGAGAATGAATTTCTAAGTTAAATATATATTAATAACTGCACGAGTGGTTTTGCCATTCTTTATACTTAAAGAGAAAGATCCTACATATCCGTCGGGAATAGTATGTAATTTTTTAACTACACCCAACTTCCATTTCAAACGAGTACCATTGTTCTCAACCAAGACTGCATCTTCAATTGAAACGTTGGTCCAATCTGGGACATTCCAAGATTGTGTCAAATTAAGAATGTGACCCTTTACTCATGCAAACTGGAGTTTGAAAATGAGTGAAAGAAGGCAACTATACCTGTTATTGAGTTTGAGCAGGATCTTTATAAATAGGATCTATTTCTTAAAGTTTCTCCGGAACTTGTAGAGAGTTTAATTATAACCAGTTATCAAATGAGAAAGAGCTATGGGTTCTTCACAATGAAATTCACCCCCCCTCAAAAGTGAGAGGTAGGCAGTTGAAGAGTGGCTCGACCTCTTTAAGGATGATATCAAGCTATTCGTAAGTCACGAGAACAGTGTTGAAGTTAAGTTTCGAATGAAGTCTAGTCGTTCCCATCAGCCTTTCGAAAACCCCTCCGTAATGACTACTATGCACCTGATTGAATCTCCAGGTGATAGAATATTGTGTTGACATGTCTCTATCTGAAAATAGAGGGTGTATAAGTGTTTAAGATATTGAAAGATTGCCTGAAAGTAAGTGGTATTATCGGAACAAATTACAGAGGGAGTACCATGACTTCCTATGAAATGTCGAAATGCTCGATGGAAAGATTCAGTACTATTATTTAGAAAAATTTCCAGATAAACAGCCCGAATCATAGGGCAAGCAAATGAAACAATATAAAACGAATTTTAATAGTGAAGTGACCAGTTAAGCCAACTCCTATTATGGTAAAAGGTTTACTCTCTATTACCCTATTTTTTGGTAAGGTAGCTAATGGTGTGGAGCGGAAGTGTACCGATTGTAATCGTTTAAGAAGTACAAGTGACCCCTGATGGTGGTCCTCATTCGAGAAAAATATTTTCTACGAATTATTAAAAGGGACTCTAAAATACCTAATTGGTGAAAGGCCAGATGAGTGTCCCATATAAGAAATTTGATAAAAAGACAATTAAAGACAAGTAAGATTGGAAATTTAGAGTCATAGGGAAGTACAGTAATTAGAGAGTTATCTAATTGCCTATCACATCTAAAAATTATTTCAATTAATATTAAACTTGATTGTTTACACAATTTATTTTTGATATGTGATATTTCAGAGTTGAAATATTTTCTCCGAATGGTTCGAATCCAGCACAATTCTGAATTGTGATTTTAGAGAAAGTTAGTTTATTAAAAAATCAAAACACTTATACCCCTCTCACTAATTATCCTTTAAAAAATTCACAATTAACATTTAATAAATCTTTAAAAACTATTCTGACACCACATCCTGATTTATACAATTTCCAAAATTCTAACATGCCTTCCCTTTTACAGTTCTATGGAGTCCCCAAAATTCATAAACTAAACACACCTCTTCGCCCCATAATCTCCAACATAAACAGTTCAACTTACAGACTCTCAAAATGGATCGCTAACCAACTAAAAACACTATTAGGCACAATCTCTCCCTCCCATAAAAAAAATACAGAAGATTTTTTATATAAAATTAATCATATTAATCCCTCTTTACATAGATTAGTCAGTCTTGATGTCAAATCCCTGTTCACCTCCGTCCAAGTCCCTCTCACCATTTCCCTTCTGGAACGTTACATTACCAAAAATTGCATTATCTTACCCTATCCTTTCACTTTTCTAAAACAATTAATACTCCTTTCTCTAGAACACAACTTTTTTCGCTTCAACACTCAATATTTCAAACAAAAATCTGGACTCAGCATGGGCTCCCCCCTTTCCCAAATACTCAGTAACTTATTCATGGAGCTCAAGGAACATTACTACATCCTCCCTCACCCCTTCCTCTCCCATACAATTTGGTACAGACATGTTGACGATATATTCGCGGCCGTTCCTACACACACAAACCCTCTTGACATTCTAGAATTCATGATCAACATAAATAATAATATACAATTCACCATTGAGCAATCTCAAAACAACACACTCCCTTTCCTAGACACACTAATATCATGGAACACATTTCACTTACTTTTTTCTACTTACAGAAAATCTACTTCAACTCCCAACTACACTCATTGGTTCTCATCACATCCTACATACACCAAATTAGCTACTCTCTCTCTTCCTTATTCCTCCGTCCTCTACGTATATGCTCCTCCCCTTCCTCAAAATAGAATTCAGCTTCCTTTTATCCACTTTCACCAAATAACTCTACCCCCGTTACATCATAGTTTCAGCTCTAAGAAAGGCCAAACGTAAATTCTACAATACAAACAACAATCAAAATCCCCAACACCTCCCAGATCCTATTTTCCTGTTCCCCAATCCCCTACGGGTCCGTTAAAAAATCTCCTTCCAAAAAACATCCATTTCACTCAATCCAACACTTTCCCTCTAAAAAAAAAAAAAAATTCCTCCCCCCAAAAGTTAAAAGCTCCGACCTCATTGAATGCGTATATCGCATACCATGCAGAAACTGTAATCTGGCGTATTTCGGCGAAACAAACGATTTTACAAGACGGATATATCAACATAAATATGACCTTAGGATCGACAACTTAAACTCTGCTCTTACTTCCCTTAGAACCAACTATAACCATTCCATCAATATAAATAATACAAATCAAATTTTCAACACTTCAGATATTAGTTTAAGAAAGCAAATAGAATCATTCTGAATTACAAATTGGAATAATTATAACAAACAACAGGGCGAAGCGAAGATGGATCCGATACAAATCAGTTTAATGAAAGACACGTACTTTTACAAAAAAAATAATAACAGAAACCAACCAATTCCAAAATTCAAAGTCGGTCTAATTTTTTTATTCTTCTGTTCTTGCTCTCGATAAATCCATCACCTGAAGAGGCCTCCCGACATCAGAGGCGAAAGCTCGTATTAGTACATATAGAAAAAAATGTTAAATTTTTCTCTTATAAAAGTTGTAAATAAATAAGGTTTAATTGAAAGAAAATATTTACTAAAGTTTAATTTTGCAGTGATTGAAAATTGTTTAATATATCTCTTGGTATAAGTAAAGCAATAATTTTTAAAATATTCTGTACAGTTTCTAAGTTCTGTAAACCAGTCATTTTTTTAGTTTGGTTTGGCCGGCTAAAACCCTGAAATGAAATGGTAGTCTTAGTAAAAATGTTTTTTGTTTTTTTTTATTTAGCTTTATAACTTTTTCCTTAATTTGATTTCTAAAGAAATTTGTAATAAAATTTATTGGGTTTTTACGAATGGTCCAGATTTATCATTTTAAGAGGTTTAATAACCACCCATTAAAATAATACATATTTCTTTTGTTTCAATTTTTTTTTTAGGATAACTAGGAACATTTTTTTTTTTTTTTGTTGAGAGCGTTTTGAAAATTTAACAGTGTTGTTCAAATTTTGTTTTAAGAAAAAGTTTTGTTTTTTTGTTTTTGTTTTTTGACAAAAGACTTTCTTTGGTGTGTCGTTTTGTATGTCGAGAGAGTCTGTTAATTTTGTTTTTTTTTATATTTGTTTTAAAACTTTTTTTTGGCATGGTTTTAATCTTTGTTATATATCCCTAGGCACTTATAGTTTGGTTTAAAATAAAGAATACGCAGTCAGACCGTTTCTCAGTTGTCCCCAAGGCTTGATTTTAAAATCGGATCAAGAATTTGAGTCCGCAAAAATGGTGACATCCCCTTCCAGAGAACCTCGCTGGTGAATGTAGCGTCAAGTGTAGCCAGTGAATCGCAGCAAGTTTCTCCGCAAAGTTCCAGAAAATCATAGGAACATTTTGGAATATATATCACAAGGTAAACCCGTATATATCGCTTCATTTGAGGGACTATATACATCAATTTTGGTTCACATTTTCAAGTTTGACAGTGTAAATCATAATTTTGTTTGATTCATATAACTTACTGACCATTTAAGCGTGTATCGTATTAATATAAACATTACTGAATTACAAAGGCAGCGTAGATTTGAAAGAGCAGTCAAATCCCAACGGCTCCAAAACTCTCAATAATTTCCAAAAATTTGTTTTAACCTTATTTTTGTAACATATTTTTGAGTATAAAATGGCTGGTGAAGAAGACACCACCCCTCCTCAAACCCCAACTCAGGCTCAATCAATTGCCATCATTACCCAGTTCTCAAAGCCGGAATTGCTTTTGACTGGGCGCATAAATGCAAAGTCCCTCTATTACGCAATGATAGCTAATGTAAGAAAATATCACTTTGAAAAATTGTGTTACAGAAGCAGCGAAATTAGCTCAGGTCCAAAATCAAATTAGCAATGATTCAAAATCCGAGATACGAAAATTATAAATGCAAAACCAGAACTCTTTGATGTACCAACACTAGATAGTTTCCTCACCCGTCTTAAGAGTTGTATTTTTCCTGATGAAGCATTATCCCCTTACGATGTTATGCAAAGGGTGAGAAATTTTAGATGGTCGGAATGAGATTCCTTAAGTTCAGCTGCTCTCTCTTTACAACAACTATACTCTGAATTTTTTGATACACTAGCTAAGGTAGATATTTCTTTCAAACCAGACGAGAAAATAATTACGGCCACTGCTTTCTGCAATTTATTTACTTTTCTCCCTGAGAAACCTGATATATTCCGAAAAGATTTTAAAAATTTCCATGACCCAAAGTTGGAATTACATCAGCAAATTCACAATTTATTAGAGAAATCCGAAGGCTGCCTCAACGATCCCATCAGAAATATTATGCCACAACCTAATCTCAACTTTCAGAAGTCGGCGCAAATTCCACAAAAACCTCAGAACTTTGTGCGAATACAAGATTTTTCGCATTCCAACCGACATTTCCAGCAAAGAAACTTCACTAATCACTCAAAGCCACAAGCTCCAACTTATCAAAATAGGCTATACTCACAGCACTAGAATACCGCTGTGTGCTTCCATTGTGAAAGAGGAGGTCACACAACACCATATTGCTCTTTCAACCCCTTCTGTAGAAAATGCAACACTGCCCACAAGAGGGGGTCGAGTTCAAATTGTAAAGACTCAAGATGGTATCCAAATGACCCTAAGAATCCTTTAAAACATGCTCCAATTACTGATAAAATAAATCAAGAAATTATGCAAAATAGATGGAAAGGAATTGAAATTTCCCGCCAAAATTACGAGGGCGTAAAACCACAAAAGAGACCAAACAACCAACAAAGAGCACCAATGAATAATACAAATTCCTGGAGGCCTAAACCTACAACATATGCAAGGATGGCTGAACCGGCAAATGAATCACAATCTCTCAAGAGGAACAATATTTTCAAGAAGAGGAAAACGATTTCTATGCCGCAAACGAAGAACATTATTATGAAGAAGAAGACCAGGTTTTTTAGCAATGAGGAGGGCAGAAAATCCAAAATTACCTCCCCTCCAGACGCCGGTCTTCATATCAGAATTAGATAAAGCTAACACATGTGATACAGTCCAAGTTAATATGTTAAAAATTGTCAACAACTTACCATCACAAGTCTCGATTAATATTGAGAGTAGTTCTAATCACTTTCTCTCTCATAATTTGTCTAATAATTTATTTAATACTGATTGCATTAACATCTACGAGAATTTTACCACAAATTTAAAGCAATCAAAACTCACTGATAGTACATTCTCTCTTACCGAAAGCAATAGAAAAGTAGACTACACTTGTTTTAATGGTATACCACTAACGAAACAAAATTCCACTTCATAATTAATAATCAATATATAATAATAAAATAATAATAATAATAAAATAATCAATAATATAATAATAATAATATAATATATCAATATCTATCATAATAATAATAATAATAATAATAATAATAATAATTGTCAGAATAATCATAAGATGTAATAAGTAGTAAATTTAACATGATGTATGGTCAACAAAGCTAGGATTGTGATTTTGAAGAAAATAAAGGACATAAATAATAATAACTATAATAATAATAATAACTATAAGCACTATAATGGTAGTTAAATAATACATAATAATAATTAATAATAAAATAATAATAATAATAATAATAATAATAATAATCAATAATAATAATAATGAATAATAATAATAATAACAATAATAATGATAATAATAATAATTAATAATAATAATAATAATAATAATAATAATAATAATAATAATAATAATTATAATAATACATAATAATAATTAATTAATAAAATTTAAAATTTTTAATAAATTTTATAATAATATAGATAATAAACTAATTAATAATAATATTCTAATAATAATAATCAGTAATAACAACGATATTCCTTTTCTAAATAAACATTCTATTGTAGGTCTCTCAGGATTCTAGATTTTATCCCAGTTCAAATCTTTCCTACGTACAACTCAGCAAATAAATCAGTTTAAATCTGAAGAGAGAAGGCAAAAGAACGATACCCAAGACTTGCTGTAGTGTTTGGAGTTGGTATCTCTTCTTCCATCTCTCTCTCTCTCTCTCTCTTCTCCTCTCTCTCATCTCTCTCTCCTCTCTGTTCTCTCTGCCCTCTGTGATCTCTCTCTCTGGGCTTGTCTTCTCTCTGTGTCTCTCTTTCTCTTCTGTCTCCTGTCTCCTCTGTTCTCTCTCTCTCTGTCTCTGTCTGTCTCTCTCTGTTTCTGCTGTCTTCCTGTCTCTTGTCTCTGTCTCTCCATCTGTCTCTCTTCTCTGTCCTCTGTCTCTGTCTTCTCGTCTCTGTCTCCTTCCTCCTCTGTCTCTCTTCTCTTATCTCCTCTGTTCTCTGTCTGCTCTGTCTCTTTTTCTGCTTCTCATGTCTCTGTCTGTCTTCTTCTCTGTCTCCTTTCTCCGTCCTGCTGTCTCTCTCTGCTCTCTCTCCTCTCTCTCTCTTCTCTTCTCTCTCTCTCTCCTCTCTCTCTCTCTTCTCTCTCTCTTGTCTCTCCTCTTCTCCTCTCTCCTCTCTCTTCTCTCTCTCTCTCTCTCTCTCTCTCTCTCTCTCTTTCTCAAGGTTTGTTGTTTACATTTCAAGGAAATGAAGTCGGTCTATAAATTGTCCAACGCCATTGCCACCCAAAATATGATTTAATTGACTGTTTGGTTGATTGCTTGGCTGATTGTTTGGTTGATTGCCTGATTAGTGGTTTAGTTGGTTGATTGCTTAACTGATTTCTTAGTTGATTGTATAACTGTTTGCTTTATTGGTTGCCTGGTTGGTTGATTATTTTTTGAATGTTTGGTTGATTACTTGGTTGATCGCTTAATTATTTTTTTTAGTTGATTGCTTGGCTGTTTGGTTTATTGATTACTCGGAGTTTTGCTGATTGTTTATTTGATTGTGTTGATGATTACTTGGTAGTTTGGCTGTTTTCTTAGTTGGTGTTGGTTGATTGTGCGGTTTTTGCTTTGTTAATTATATTGGTTGATTATTTTTGTTATTGCTTGTTTTTTATAGCTTTGTTGATTGTTTGGTTGATTTCTTGATTGATTATTTCGTGGGTTGTTTCATTAATTTTATTTCTTAGTTGATTAATTATTAATCTGATTTATTGTTTTGCTTATTATTGTTTGGTTGTTTGATCGCTTTGTAGGTTGTTTGTTTGTTTTGTTTTTTGGTTGGTTGATTTGTTGGTTGGTTATTTGTTTGATTTTTTGATCGGTTGATTGTGTGACTTGTTGATTGGTTGGTTACGTGATTGATACTTAAATGATGTTTAAGCCTCAATTGGTTAAGTTTTACTTTAATGTAACACATTTTAACTGAACATTTTCGGAATGTTTCCCAATAATCACAATTTTGAATGTTACTTATAAAATCAATTTAAATAAATAATCATCAAAATGTTCATATTAAAACTCTTAAAATAAATTTTTAATAAACCCAATATTATTAGCAAAAATTAATCATCCATAAAGCTTTTAGGTATGAAATCTATTACCAAATTTGAAGGGATTATATCCAGAGATTATTATTATTATTATTATTATTATTATTATTATTATTATTATTATTATTATTATTATTATTATTATTATTATTATTATTATTATTATTATTATTATTATTATTATTATTATTATTATTATTATTGTCTTCTTCAGAAGCCCCATTTCATGTCAATGTATTTTATGTTAAATTGTTATTTTAATGATAAGTGGAATATGCAATATTTTTGACAGAGTAATCGATTTCCAATTATTAGTACTAGTAATATTAGAATATTTTTATAAATAATTTGACTTCTTTTAATTCTGTATCGCCAGAATTTCACAGAGAGGCTTTGTATGTATGTATTTATGTTTGTATGTATGTATGTATGTATGTATGTATGTATGTATGTAATGTAATGTATGTAATCGTATGTATGTGTAATGATATGTATATGTATGTATGTATGTATGTATGTATGTATGTATGTATGTATGTATGTATGTATGTATGTATGTATGTATGTATGTATGTATGTATGTATGTATGTATGTTGTATGTATGATTTATGTATGGTTTGTATGTATGTATGTAATGTATGTATGATGTATGTATGTATGTATGCCATGTATGTATGTATGGTATGTATGTATGTATGTATGTATGTATGTATGTAAGTATGTATGTATGTATGTATGTATGTATGTATGTATGTGTAAATAGGTAGGTAGATACTGTATGCATGTATGTGCGTATCACAATAATAATAATAATATAATAATAATAATAAAATAATAATAATAATAATAATAATAATAATAATAATAATAATAATAATAATAATAATAATAATAATAATAATAATAATAATAATAATAATAATAATAATAATAATAATAATAATAATAATAATAATAATAATAATAATAATAATAATAATAATAATAATAATAATAATAATAATAATAATAATAATAATAATTATCGTTTCATGTTTAGTAGGAAATTACTGAACTTCCAAATTTCAATTATTATTGAGATAGTTTTCGAAATTTTCTTGCTTATAAACAGATCCAATTTTAATAAATCTGAATAATAATAATAATAATAATAATAATAATAATAATAATAATAATAATAATAATAATAATAATAATAATAATAATAATAATAATAATAATAATAATAATAATAATAATAATAATAATAATAATAATAATAATAATAATAATAGCAAAGAATTTCATCTCGTATGATGTAAATGACTGGTGGAATAGTCTTTCTTAAGATATTGTGAATAATAACAAAATCGAATTACTGAAGAAAAAGCTAAATATACATTTTATCGGAAGTTCGTCTGAACTTCAATTCAATTCGATTTTTATTTTATTAAAACACTGGGATTAGTGAAATGGATATAGTAAAGTCAAACTAGAACCTAGTGAAATTCAACTCGATTTAGCTCTAGTAAATCATTAGAATCAATGAACTAGATATAACAAAATCAAACTAGTAAAATAGTGAAATCATTTAGGAAATGTCAAAAATTGCATCTCAAAAAGAATTCGGACGCCGAACTTGTAATAGTTTCAATTTTCAGTGCTTGAAAAGTATCAATTCCAAGACAGTGATTTCATCGAACAATTTGAAAAATATTAATAATTTTTAAACACACTTAACAGACATTAAATAAATTTAAAATTTACTTCCTTGAATAGATAGATTTTTCCCAAAACTGTGGACACATTCAACACAATATATGTCTATACCCAAAAACAACAAATACTTAACAATCTACCCTTGAGTGGACTGTAAAGCATTAGCTAGTCGGTGTATTGTAGTAGTAGTAGTAGTAGTAGTAGTAGTAGTAGTAGTAGTAGTACTAGTAGTAGTAGTAGTAGTAGTAGTAGTAGTAGTATAGTAGTAGTAGTAGTAGTAGTTGTTGTTGTTGTTGTTCTTCTTCTTCTTTTCTTCTTCTTCTTCTTCTTCTTCTTCTTCTTCTTCTTCTTCTTCTTCTTTCTTCTTCTTCTTTTTCTTTTTCTGTCTTCTTCTTCTTCTTCTTCTTCTTCTTCTTCTTCTTCTTCTTCTTCTTCTTCTTCTTCTTCTTCTTCTTCTTCTTCTTCTTCTTCTTCTTCTTCTTCTTCTTCTTCTTCTTCTTCTTCTTCTTCTTCTTCTTCTTCTTCTTCTTCTTCTTTCTTCTTCTCTTTTCTTCTTATTATTCTTACTTCTTCTTCTCTTCTTTTTCTTTTTCTTTCTTTTCTTTTTCTTTTTCTTCTCTCCTCTTCTTCTTCTCTTCTTCTTCTTCTTCTTCCTTCTTCTTCTTCTCTTCTTCTTCTTCTTTTCTTCTGTCCTTCTTCTTCTTCTTCTTCTTCTTCTCTTCTTCTTTCTTCTCTTCTTCTCTTGTTTTATTTATTAACTTATTTCTCAACGTTCTAAGCCGGTTGCATCATCGATCATAACACAATTATCATAGTATTTTTGTATTAACAATTTTGATGTCCACCACTTAGAGGGTTATTTCTACGTTCTAAGCCGGTGACCTCATCGAACAGACTATCATCTTAATTTGTAATAACAGTTTTGATGTTCACCACTTAGAGGGTTATTTCTACCATTCTAAGCCGGTGACATCATCGATCACAATATAATCATAATGATTTTTTGTATTAACACAATTTTGAATGTCCACCAGCTTAGAGGGGTTATTCTCTACGTTTCTAAAGCCGGGACCCCATCGAATACACTATCGTACTTAATTTGGTAATAACAAGTTTTATGTCCACCACTTAGAGGGTTATTTCTACATTCTAAGCCGGTTGACATCATCGATCACACTACAATAATTTGTAATAACAGTTTTGATTTTCACACTTAGAGGGTTATTTCTAATCGTTCTAAGCCGGTGACATCTTCGATCACAATAATATATTTTGTAATAACAGTTTTGGGTTCACCGTTTGGAGGGTTAATTATAACGTTCTAAGCCGGTGACCTCATCTTCCCTCAGACTAGCCTTGAGTGGACTGTAAAGTCTTTTGCTAGTCGGTTGTTCTGTAGTTCTGTAGTTCTGTAGTCTTATTTAACTTGTCATATTCTTTTCGAATGCATTTAAATTATTATTATTATTATTATTTTTTATTATTATTATTATTATTATTATTATTATTATTATTATTATTATTATTATTATTATTATTATTATTATTATTATTATTATTATTATTATTATCTTATTATTAATTACTATTCACTATTTTTACATTATTTATTAATTATTATTATCCCTATTCATTATTATATTTATTATTGATTATTATTATTATTATTATTATTATTATTATTATATTGATCCTAATTTAGATATTTTTGAACCTATGACTCATTGATTGCTGATAATTCTTTATGGCATTGCGTGTTTATTGCTTAATTTTAATGGCTTTTCGCTTATAGACTAAACCAAAGACCAACATGAAATATGATTTAAAAGTAATAGTGCAAATATAATAATAATAATAATAATATATAATAATATATAATAATAATTAATATAATAAATACTAATCAATAATATAATAATCAATAATAATAATATAATTAATAATAATATAATAATATAATAATACATAATAATAAATGATAACAATAAGGGAATAATAATAATAATAATCAATAATAATAATAATAATAATAATAATAATAATAATAATAATAATAATAATAATAATAATAATAATAATAATAATAATAATAATAATAATAATAATAATAATAATAATAATAATCTACATAATGATTAATATTATTAATAATAAATAATAATAATTATAATTAATATATATATTTGTAGATAAACAGTCTATAGCATAATAATAATAATATAATGATAATATTAATATATAGTTAAATATATAATTAGATTAAGATAATAATAATATCAATAATTTGATAATATAGATAATAATAAAATAATGAATAATAATAATCAATAATGTTAATAATTAATTATAATTACAATAATTTGAAACCCTCTATCGCTATAAGAATAATGGATATTCTATAAATATAAATACTTTAACAACATAATTATTAATTTTAGAAATGTTTTAGCAAAGTTATGAATACTTTTTTTTATTCAAAGTGTTTATATTATACTCTAAATTTTTAATATCATTTAATGTGAAAATAGATTTTTAAGTAATTTAATAATGGAGTAATGCTGTGGTTGGAAATATACTAATAATTAGAAAAATAATTATAATTTATTAATAATAATAACTAATAATAATATACTATAACTATGTATATTATTATAATAATAATGATAATAATAATTAATAATATAATAATTAATTTAATATAAAATATTAATAATAATAATATTTGAATATTTGAGAATATTTTGAATCTCATCATTAAGAATACTTCTTCCTAATAATAGAACAAGTTATTTACTTTCTTTTTAGTGTTCAATATTACACTCACGTAATAATAAGCTCAGAAAACTACCCTTCTTTTTTCACCTTATATATATAATATATATATACATATAATAAATATTTATATATATATATATATATATATATTAATATATACTATCTATATATATACTATATAGTATATATATAATATTATATATATTCATTATTTGTTATATACTGTGATTTTTTTTATAAATTGTTAAATTATATAATATTTAATATAGTAATATACTATTATATAATATATATATATACATATATATTATATATATTTATTATATATATATATATATATATATAATATATATATTTTTATATTTTATTTATATATATATTATATATTTTTATATATTATATATTATATATATATACTTATATATATCATTTATATATATAATATATATTTATATTTATTATATATATATATAATATATATAGTATAATTTATTATATATATTATAGTTTATTTAGTATATATATATATTATATATATATATAATAATATATATTTTATGGAGTATATATATATATTATGGAGCTATATATAGTATATATATATATATATATATATATATTTGTGTGTGCGTTTGCGCAATCTTCTGTCTATGTGTATGTGCATCTGTGAGTATAGATTGTTATAAATTCTTTCGTAAACTTGTATTATAAAATAAGATAAGACTCTTGTTATTACGTTGAAAAGTTGTCAAAAGTTGAGACACATTACTCGAATCACATGTATTTAAAAGGCTCAATCTCCCCGAGGATGAAACGCACCCGGTGCAATTTAAAAAGGATTTCGTGGCATCTTTCCGAACAGTAAAAGATTAAAACGTTTTCTCTAATGATTGGTTTATGCAATTGTGATGATGTAAATATTTGTCTTTGTATGAATTAAAGTAGACTATGTTCTTAATATGACTTTTTTTTATTTAATTCCTCTTGTTTATTATTATTATTATTATTATTATTATTATTATTATTATTATTATTATTATTATTATTATTATTATTATTATTATTATTATTATTATTATTAATTTTTGCTATATGTGTTTTTTTTTACTTTTTAGCTGTTTGTATTGCTATAGGCCCTATATATATATATATATATATATTATATTATATATATATATATGTTATGTATATGTATATTATTATAATATATATATATTATCATTATATTTATTATTTATATATTATATTATACTATATATATCATAGTTATATAGGGTGATATAGGTAAATATGACATTTATTTGTAGTATATATATATATATACTATAGTATATATATATTATATATAATATATATATATATGTATCTGTATATATATATATACTATAACTACTCTATATATATAGGTATATAGGTTATATATATATATATATATATATATATATATATTATATATATATAGTATATTTGTAATATAGCTGTTTTGTATTGCTATATTGGCTAATAATATATATGGTATAGGGTATAATATATATATATAGTATTATATTATATATATTATATATATATTGTATATATACTGCTGTTTGTATGCTCAATGGGCCTATATATATAATATTATATTAATATATATATAGTATATATATATAGTATATATTATATATATATATATAGTATATATATATACATATATATATATATAGTATATGATATATAGGAGTATATATACTATATATATAATATATATATATATATATTAAATATATTATATATATATATAATATAATATATATATTATATAGATATATATATTATGATAATATATATATTATATATATTATATAGAGTATATATATATAGTATTATAGTATCTTATATATATTATAAATATACTAGTATATAGTATATATTTATATTATAATTATTATATATATATATATATATATATTATAATATAAATAAAATATATATATATATATATATATATATATATATTATTTTACTCATATATTATATATATATTATATATATATATATCGATTTGAATTTTCCCTGGATGTGAATAGAATGTATTTTCAACTAATATTCATCGGATGGGGGATGTTATTATTATTTGGGGTAAATCTAAATTTAAATTAGTTTTATTCTCAAAAAATCACTTCAACGTAAAATCATTTGAATTAATTTTAGTTTATCACCATTATGTACCGGTAATTACTAAGCGTAAAGCACACTCGACCCGTCAATGATTGGGCAACTCCCCTCTTTTTTTGCAATAAAAAACATTAACTCAATTGAATGTAATTAATTAAAAACGATAACACAGAAACAATGTATGCGTATATTGAATTTCAAAATTATCATTAAAACTTTAAACGTGGGAATAGTACATTATTTATATTTAAGATGGGATGGGGTAGTTAACGAATTCACATTTATTTTAGCACATATATTATAACTAGCTTTCGTTTAAGTTTTCTTAAACATTTTTCAAGTTAAAGATTAGGAGAGAGACTGTTAAGGTTTTGAGGTAAGATATAAGTGAAAGAATTTAAGGATTTAGTTGGTTGGTGTATTTGTTTTTTTTAAAGGGATGAAATATTTAGAGGATAACAATATTGCATTTTGTAAATAATCCAGAGGATACTCGCCTTTTTGTTTGTTGTAGTTGTTAGTGTTGTATATGTAAATAGATTCTATTATCTTTCTTTTCTGAATGTTATTCAGAATGTTATTCAGAAAAGAAAGATAATAGAATCTATTTACATATACAACACTAACAACTACAACAAACAAAAAGGCGAGTATCGTGTGGGGTTTTAAACGATTTTTTAAGGTAAATGAGTTATTTTCATCCCTTTAAAAAAACAAATACACCAACCAACTAAATCCTTAAATTCTTTCACTTATATCTTACTTCAAAACCTTAACAGTCTCTCTCCTCTTTAACTCTTGAAAAAATGTCTTAATAGAAAACATTAAACGAAAGCTAGTTATAATATATGTGCTAAAATAAATGGCACAAGGATGCCATTCCCATCTTAAATATAAATACATGTACTAATTGAGGTAGGGAGTTCTAATGAAATTTTAAATTCATTAAATCTCATACACCCATTCTTTTTATCGTTTTTAATTAGTTTACATTCAATGTCAAAATTTTTTTATTCGAAAAAAATTTGAGCTCACTATCATTGACGGTCGAGTGTGCTTACGCACAACCATTCGTACATATGATGGACACCCTCCAATTAATTTAAAAGTTTTTACGTTTGAAGTTTAAATTTGAATAAAGCTCTTTTAATTTAGATTTACTCCCAATTAATAACAACATCCCCCATCCATTCATATTAATTTGAAAAATACATCTATTCACACCAAGGGAAAATCAAATCGTAAAATTAACACACTACGTCTTAAGTAGTATATCAATTATATATATTTATATATATATATATATCATATATATATACTATAATAGATTTATGTATATATTAATATAATATACTATATATATATGGTATAATATTAATATATATTTTTTATTACTATATATATATATATATATATTATATAATATATATATATATTATATATATATATATATATTATTATATTATATATATATATATATATATATATATATATATATATAATTTTATATATATATATATATATATAGTATATCATATATATATTATATAAGAGGTGTGCCTGAATTTCGGCCGAAATTTTAGATTTAAATCAGAGTTCGTTTTGAACATGAAATTTTCAAAATTCTGGCCGGAACCAAAATTTATTTCCTTTATGAAAAAAATTCTTCTTAAAATATACAGTAGACATAAACTATGAATAAAAAAATGTACATTTTTTTAAATAGATATTTATTTATTTTTTTATAATCACTATTTTGCTATTGGGTGCATGCAAATTAACTTAAAAGTGGGTAATAAAATTGAACTGAATATAATATCCATTAATAGTCAGCTTGCTTTTTTTTTATTTTATTTTTTATTTGACGTTACCACCTATGTTGAAAATAAAGTCCCGTTGAAACAAATATAAAGGAAAAAGAAAAACAATTTACATTACGCTGGGTGAAATGTATTTTTAAATTAAATATTAATATTTTATTTTCATAAATATTTTTTATTTGAATATGAAATATTTTTATTTAATTTAAATATATATTTTTCTCAGTGTCACTATTTAAATCTCAATATGCTTTGAATATGCTTATTCAAACAATTTTTTTATGTAGCAAATGAGTTATTATCTATCACAACCTGAGGCAAACCACTTCAACCATAAACTACTTTTTTGCTGAAGTATTTTCTCAAATCCGGACAAAATGATTTCTTTCTTATTTTACCTATTGTAACCACTAGTTTTTCTATCAATGTTTTGTATCTTGGTTTCCTCAACATAGTTGAGATATGAACAAATTTTACAACCCTGAATCATATTCCCTTTAGGAAATCTCATATCCATTGAAAACATGCCCATTTCCTTTAATCCTTCGACCCTTACTTACAAAGCAACAAGTCATTCTTTTCACTCTACGTTGTAATTCTTTCAGCATTTCGAGGCTTTTTTTTAGGCAAGAGGTCCAATCTTCTGAACAGTATTCAACTAAATGTTTGAAATAACTATTATATAACTTGATATTTGCTTTCTAACTCTTGTAAACAATATTAATGCTTATAATTCAACATTAATTTGTTAGTTTTATTTCTACTTTAACAATTGCTACTAATGACCGCACCAAAATCTTTTTCTTTTTAAATTGCCTCCACCATTTCCTATTTATCATATAATTAAAATCCATATTTAATTTGCCATTTTGAAATATATATCTTACAATTTTTGCTTTTGAAATTCGTTTAACACTTTTCAGCCCAACTAAGTTTATCCAAGTGAGTCTGAAATTTTTCAATACAACTCTCAAGGTTCCAAACAGAATTAGGCAATATTGTATTATTAGCAAATTTAGAAACCTTTATTTTTTATTCTCTCATTCCAATCAATGATATAGTATAGGTAAAGTGAGATTAACACAGATTCATGAGGAAAACCAATTTTTACCATCACCCTTGTTGATTTATGACCATAAATCATTAAACACTGCCTTTTGTTACCCAAATAAATTTATATTTAGTAACAAGTTAGAACCCTCTTCGTCCACATCATATTGTGATAATTTGTACATCATTCTTTTGTGCGATACTTTACTATTGCTAAATTCTAATTAAATAATATCATTTGACTCTCTTTCATCAGCACAATCAGTAATGTACTTTACAAATTTCTAAAACCATTAAATTTATCTTCTTTATCTTCTTTCTTCAAATACTTAGAAACAGCCATCACACATCAACCAGAATCACCTTTATTTTGGAATTGAAGCTCTTTCTCCCAGAGTTTTCTGGAAGGTTGCTCCTCTTATAGCATTGGCTTCCAAATTTTATCAGTATTTTTTATAATTAAAATCACACTTAAAACTATTTTTGCTATTAGAAATAAGATTTCTAATATCCATTCTAAGATATAAGAATAAATATATTTGAAGTTTTTGGATTTGTAGCGGTTTCCTGCAATTATTAGTTCTCTAACAACACTTAGTTACTTCCTTATTTCAAAAATCTCGTTTTAAATAGTAGATATGATGTAGTCATCATATGAGAGGCAAGGATGGGATGAATGCATCATCTGAGCATCGAGGAGAGAATGAAGACATCTTTTGAAAAGCATGAAGGCATTATTTGAGATTCAAGGAGAAAATGAAGGCGTCTTCTGAAAATCAAGGGGAGGATGATGGTCTCATCGGAGAATCATGCAAATTTGCGAAATTATTGAAAAATTTATTTGCAATTTTTTTTTAATTTCCAATATGTTATTCCACCTTTGTTTAAATTTCCTTAATTTTTGGGTAGATATCGACCTTATCAAAAACAATGCAATACATGGAGGTCAGATCGCTGTCGAATATAGCAAGATGAACTCAAGTGATGAAATTACTTTTACTCGTTCCTTGTAAATAATTTTTTTTATATCTCCTTTCTTCCATGTGGTTCAATATGTTTCTTTGATACTTTTTAGTCATGTTTAGATCCAAGAAATGAAAATTTATTTCCTCATCTGGTTGGCAAAATATTTAAACCAAATCATTCAATGGTTTTAAAACTTTCTCTATTGTTTCAGATATGAACGTCCCGTGTATGATCATCGAGGCTACTCCCGACCAGTAGGTTTATAGTTGTTTAATTTCAGGTTTATATACATGGGTAGATGGAATTTGTACGTTTTTTACTGTGATAAAACTAAATATTATATGGGGAAAAGTTTATTTATTGTTCACGTTTTGTAGATTTTAGTAAAATGGTGTGGGGGTATTTTTCTTCTACTTTTGAATCTATATTAATCTATTCTTATAGTGTCTCTTGCCTCTCTTTAGTGTCTCCCCTGAGTATTTTATATACTCTCTGGGGAACCCTTCACCATATCAATCTGTGATAATTTTGCCAAATATAAGGTGTACCAAGTTGGAATTTTTAGTTTTATTATTCATTTGTTAGTTTCTTGCGTTAATAATTTTATTGAAATTATACCAATTTGATATTTAATTAACTTAATTGAATTATATTTTTAATTTTAATTGTTTTGCGGATACAATAGTTTAATTTTGTATTTTAAATATTATAGATTTTAATTAGTGTAAATTTAAAGTATTTATGTTCCTTTGTAGGTGTACTCACGCGTAACGATATTTTGGTATTTTTTCGGTTGGGGAAGGGGGGATGGTGCAAATTAATTAACAATGACCTTTTTTTAATATATGTATAAGAATGTACCTGAATACTTTTAACTTTTATTAGATAATTAATATTAAAGTAATGGGGGTTTGTAATATTTATATTTTTATATTTGAGCGGCCTAGTTTTATATAAAAAAAAATATTAAATACTTATTATGGTTCTACTTCTTTTCCCTTTGACAAAGCTTAGTAGTTAGAAGTGACTTTATGTAAATTAGTATACTACTACTAGGGATGAAGACAATAGAACGTACTATGCTTGTGAGATTTCTATTTATTGTAGCTTTTGGAACTACTGTATTAATTGCTTATCATACTGATTATTGAAATTGCCTAATATTAAGGTCTTGTTTTACGTTGAGCATGTCTATGTTTGCATAGAGACTTAAGTAAAGTATATACGCAACATTTACGTCATTATATTGGAATCCATTATAATTCCGCATTGGGATTTCGTAACTGTTTTGTCAGCTCTCTTAAACGTTTCTGCAACGAGCTAATATGTCTTTTTTTTTTTCGGGCAACTGCTTAAATAATTACCAGCTAAAATAATTGATTGCTATGACATTCATTCCATTTAGTTTTACTAACAAAGCCTTGCCAAAGAAAAATGATTAGAACAGTAAATAAATCTAAAAGATTAGGACTTTTGTGGACACATTAGCCTAACTTTAGTAGAATTATATGTTGTGTCAGGATCGTACTTTAGCGATCACTTCTATGTCAACTTCAGCTATCCTGGCAACCTCCCTCAGACCTTTCTGACAACCTGGCCATTCAAAATACGTTTTCAAATGTTCGTTAGACAGAGACCTAACTTTGGGATTTTCTTCTAATGACGGAGGACAAAGCCTGCAGTTTTAGAGTTTTTGTGTCGAATTATTAGTTAATACATGCATTTAAATGTTATTACAAGCTTGGGTTTCTAGTCCTCTTTCTCTATCTCTATCCAAATCTCTGCACCTATCTGCTACATCGCCATATTATATATATATATATATATATATATATATTATTATTAGTATATTTATACGTTTATATATATATATATTATATATATATATATATATATATATATTATATATATATATATATATTATATATTAATTTAACACTTTTTGAGGGTATTCTCGGTGCTACACCATCCCCAAACCTTGGGTCAAGGCATAGCACACACTCAGCTCCCCAAGACTAACCTTATTATGCTAAGGCTTCCTTAATAGCTTTCCTAGCTGCTCGCTCTGTTCGATCTTTGCAGGAATCCTTTTCTAGGTAGGTTCACTAGCTATGTTTTCAGCCGCTGCAAGAGACCCTCCCACACTGGCACTATCTCTACTCATCCATCTCACATTTTCTGATGGTGTTCGTAGTCTTTGGTATTTTATTTCTTTCTCCCTTTCGTAGAGGGCTATTTTTCCATCATATGGGACTCCAACCTCTATTAACTGGCATTTTCTGTTGTTTTATTAACTAGTACAATATCCGGTCTATTATTTGGTACAATATGTCAGTGGGTATGCAAAATCCTAAAGAATTTGGATATGGTCATTATCAACTATTGCAGGGGTTTATAATTCCAGTGATTATTAGGGGTAATCAATATTATATAGTTTGCAGAGTCTGTAATGAATGGAGTTTTGCATATATATATATATATAATATATATATATATATATATATATTATATATATATATATTACTATATATATATATATATATATATATATATATATATATATATATAATTTATTATAAAAAATTATATATATATATTTAATATTATATATATAACTACTTTCTTTATCTACCTTTTTTCCCCAAGATTGGAGGTAAGGTGCGCGTGACAAGCATTCGAAAAGAAAAGCAGTAGGAGAGTATGACAATTCGAAAAAGAAAGCCCAGCCCTTACGCCCCTCTGTACCATTAATTAGTGAAAATTCGTCACAAGAAAATATACCCTAGAGCTTCATGGGACGCGAGGATCCTCACTATGGTAAGTCGTCAATGTAAGGGTTCATCCCTTGCCCAGGTGGGGCACAACATGCGCCCATACAAACCCCGCATTTTCTCTATCATGCACTTTATTCTCGCTCTGCCAAACTCAAACATTTCTCTCCTTAGACATTCTTCACCGACTGATACTTTCTGCTTCGTCTCCCAGCCGGTCGGTTCCAACACACTACTCTCCACTATACATCCGCTAACCAACCGGCTATCATTCATCTTTTCCAGCATGACCAAACCATCTCAAATACTTTATTTATTCTTCCATTTACCCCTTTCTTCCACACCAAGCAACTCTCTAATAAGTTCATTCTCATTTTATTATGTCTTCTCACACTTAGTCAAATGCCTAAAGATTGTCATCTTGAACACATTGAACTTTAGATTATACTTCTTATTCCAGACATAGTTCATACAATGCAATCACACAGGTAACACATACCACTCATATGTAGACTCCTAGCGCACTCCAGACTTAGTCGGCCTTTCCATTCCCAACGATTTATGGCACAGCAACTTCACTGCCATTAAACTTCTACTACACTCTGCCATCATCCGTTTCCCTTCTCATCACACATTCGCTAAATATTTAAACATCAGACCTTGGTTGGCGCTGCTCACCATCCTAACATAACTTCACACACTGAGGACTGTCCTCACTCACACTCATAACCTTACTCTTATCTACGTTTTTATCATTTTCAAACCCTCCTTTTACATACCCTGAATCTCTCTACGCATCCTGCTCAATCTCTTCAGATTCGGCCCAGAATCAAATGCATCCGCATATATATACTATAGTATTATAGCTATATATATATTATATATTATATATAAATATATATAATATATACTATATATTATTTATCTACGAATCTCATATCATCCTTATAATCAACAATATAACTATATATATAAATATAAGTATATTACTATCCCTACTATCATAAAATACATATTAAAAGATCTCGAAATCGACTTATAATAATTATTATTTATAGGAATAGTCAGTCTCTGAGAATACGAAGTATTTCAGTCTTATTTTTCTGATAATAACATGAGTATGTATAGAATACTACATAAAGTAAGTATATATATATAGATAATATATATATCCTACTAGTACTAAATATTATCTAATCACTGTTATAATATTCACATTTTCGGCTTATACGCTATATAATTATAATTATTAATCCTAGTACGTGATGTTATATCTTTATCTTAAAGTAGTATATATATATTATATATACATAATATTAGACATATAATGATATATATATATATATTATAAATTAATTATATAATATTAATATTTTATTATATATAATTATATAACTGCTAATATTATAGTATATTAGAGTATAATAATCAGGTATAGTATATTATTAATTTATATATATATTATAAGTATATATATATATATATTATATAATAATATAAATGCTAATTATAGATTTAAGTTACTGCTCTTATACTAAAAGTTCGACTACTTAGATAACTATGATCGTACTATATATATATATAAAGTATTATAATAATCTATATTATAATATATATATATAAATATCAAGATATATATATAACATTATTTATACAATACTATATATAGTATATAATAAGTATTATATATATATATTATCACTTATATACGAATATAATATATTATATATATTATATATATACTATTATAATGCTTTATATATAATAATATAAATAATAACCATCTATTATACATATAATATTTAATATATCTAATAATATATAGTATATTATGATATAACCAAGTTAAATACATAGTATTAATAGTATCAATATATGACATATGATAAATATACCGACTTATAAATATATATATATAATTAATATATGATATAATATATATATTATAGGTATATTAACTATTTATTATGATATAATTAGTACTTATGATATATATATAATATACCTTATATAGTATTAACTATATATAGCATACTATATAGTTATATGACTTATAATATACTATTATATTCAATGTGACTTTACTTCTATCTATACTAATTATATATAGAACAATATATATATAATTATAAAAACCTCACAGGAAATATAGTATACTAGATTTATATAATAATTAATATATAAACTATATAATTCAAGATTATTATATACCTATACTATACATAGATTATTATATTTGCATAATATTACTATTAATACTCATGATATATTTTTATACTACTCAGTTATTCTAATAAAGATAATCTACGTTATAGTAAATATTAAGATCAAATTAATTTAATATATAGACATACTGATAATAATACTTAAGATCTAATAACTATACAAGATCACTTAATAAATACAGGACTGTATTATTAAGGTAAATTAATGAGTGTATAGTATCGTATATCGTAGAATTAATGAATATTATGAATCATAATAACGCATACTATGTCCGCTCGCAGCAGCAGTCGGTCTACAAACAGCGTGTAGGTGGTTGGAAGGGCTCTCGATGTGATGATAGTTGAGTAGGACATAAAATATCGGTATTCTCACACAACACCGCTAATCAGAGTCACTATGAGCGACACGAGCAGGCGCATTCTTCCTTTTTTTATAACTATTTTATATCTTTTTTTATTTTCTTTTTTTTTTTTTTTTTTTTTTTTTTTCTTACATTCCGGTAATAAGCTATAGTCGTTTATTTATTTGTTATATTATATGTTACCTCTATATCACCTTATTCGCTCATTCATCAGCAGCTTGGCTACTCATGGTGCATAAGATCATTACAATAGTAAAATTTGTACGCATCGGTTTACAGTTTACCCAGCAGTTACTCCCCGGTGGATGAGGGGTGACAGTTGAAAAACGGTCAATTTACGCTCACCTTTGGACCGGCAGCAAGTTGTAGGGAACCGAGCCTTTGGGCTAACCACTTGAGGAGGCTGATTTCAGCCATTTGTGTAGTAATGTGCTGACTTTACGCGAAGACTTAGGTGCCGTTGTGGTACATAGAATGGATTGGACACTCCGATCGATATAGGATTTGGGAAGATCTGTCCGAGGCACATCACGTTCAGAAGCCCATACCCGGCGTTGGGGTCCGGGTGGTATGATGTGGGCTCTCTGGACTGTGACGCTGCTAGATGGAGATAGATAGGATACCTCTCTTATGAACTAAACGCTTTCAACAGCCGCATCCTGTTAATTACATGCTCATCCTTTTAATGATCTCATTGCTTTATGGCTCTATTCATAAATTAGCTCCGCACATCTCATTCGTGCTTGCGAAGCTTGTGGTTAAATGCTTATATGGAAAAAGTCCTTAAAAGAAAGAAACGTCTCGATCAAATAGAAAGCGTGAGCTGAACATCTGCCAGCCTTCCCGCCTGGCTACCACGGTCATACTATTCTAGACTGGTACCTATAAATTATTGATTTTCTTCTTCTACTACAGCTGAGGGTCTTCTTCGGCAAAATTTTCATACGATATAGTCGTATACAGCAAAACACCTCAGGTGCTCCCACGGCCGGCAATCCGTAAAGGTGCCCTAGTATAGTCGTACTCATATAGATCTCGTTTACACATCGTATGATCCCTTACGCTGACATACCCCCACCTCCAGGATGTAGTCAGACTATACTCGTCTTCCGATGTTATTAGTATATGCGATCTCCTACTTGCAAAATCTTACTGAGCACAGAACCATTCCTCAGTAGGGCACTCGAAAAAGCCTTAGGAGTTGAAAGACTACTCGCAGTCACATTGAATGAGTGCATAATAGGTGCCATTCTCGTAAAAGCTGCTTACAGTCAGTAATCAACAGTCCATTTGATATATAGTATCTATTGCGAGATCGTTCATAATTCTCATTTCTCTGCCTGATGACTAGAAACACATTCTAAGAGGCACTATGTATTGTCACTATTCAGAAGAGACGAAACACAGCTGTTCTATCTTTAGAAGGAATCCAACAGTATAATAAGATTTCGTCACAGATATATCAGATATTTATCTCCTAAAGCCGCGATAACATTCTCGAATATTCTCCACGTATAAGCTTCGTCTCCCGCTACTCCTACTGACTTGTAAACACGCCTTATAACACTACATAGGTCAATAAGGGTTTCATATCGCAGTTAGATTGTTGTTCGCACGTAGTACATAGAGAATTCTAATCGTTGCTTTCATAATGTCAACGGTTTGGTCATCCGAAATCTGTAAGGGGAACAGGAAGTATCATTATGCCAACTCATAGCGGAGATTATATATTAACCATCTCACTCCTAATGTGAAAAGACTAATCTATAATGGAGAAACTCAAATGGACCCGACTAAGGTAGCTGTCTTTCTTTCTAATATTGCATCGCTGAATTTATCATATAGTTGAACCTAGGTCAATGTTTTTAATTGGATCAGAGTGATCTTTTAAGAGTTGAATGTACTACGTATACTACATAAAACTTGAGTCAGCAGTTCTAGACGGATGTCTATATATAGACTGTCATATAGCTCAAAGAACGAAAAATATCAGACAATCAAGAGTCAAAACTGACTGGTCACAGTCTAGATATTGTAGCTACCTCTCCGCGCCTTCTCAATCGTGTTAATAATTATTTTCCGCCAACGACAACCTACTCCTAGATAGATAACTCCTCTCTTAAATTCGCTATGAAATACTCGGCAAGATACTTGCAACAGTCTACCTGTACTGCCCAAACACTCTACCAACTTCTCAAAGAGCAAAATAATGCATGCCTCTCCTGTGCTTCATTCCCGATCAAAAGGAGCCATCACATAGCCTATCTGAAATTAGACATACCTCAACAAGCTAACCATGAGAATATACGCTCGCTATACATACCTAAATACAAATAATTTGGAACACTTCCTGCCGAAGACACCATGATCCATACTGCACCAAACTGGTTCACCAAACTTTATGCAGGAAGGACCGTCTCTTTGTGCCTTATAATTATGTCGTCTCCCACTTATTAGCTTACACATCCCGTGGATTAATAGGATGTTGTTAAACATCACAGAAAAGATAGCTCGCCAAGTTAATATGATGTATTCGCTAATAAATATAGAGCGAACGAATTCTTAACAATAACACAGTAACCCGCAGATGTAATAAACTTGTACTAACTAGAAGAGCACTCCAAAGTATACTAGACCAGAGTAAGTATAACTTATGAGGACTAATGCAAAGGCTATTTCAATAGACTGTAACCACTTCAGTAATCCAATAATGAACACTCACAACCATCATAGCTAATAGTGCTACAAGAAAGTTTAGTTGCTGCTGATTCCTATAATTCTTCTCCCGAGTTTCTTTATGCAGCACGCTCTCTAAGGGATTCTATACCCTAAAAGATGAATTGGATAACAGCTCCCAAATGGAGCTTGAATGCGATTGACCCTTTTCTTTTTCTAATGCTTCCTACACTTCCGAGAAAGGTGAATGGAAAACTGTTCAAGAATCGTAAAAAGCGTCGGCAAACGCTTAAGACGTTCTGGGGTCTGATGGAGGCATGAGATGGACCAGAGGGTCCCAATTATCAAAATCACACTAACCAATTTCCCAAGATCACACCGCATGATGATAGTACTCTCAGGAAATTCTCCATGAATTCTAGTATTCTTCTTTTAGAGACCAATTACATTACGAATGCCCATATTGGAAATGCGATCGTTCGTATAACCACCCAAATCTCATATCTCAAAGAGAAATAGCCCTTACTGGATACATAGACGCTTCTATCCGTTTTCCATGGAACAACTCTAAATGACCCTCCCACTATTATTGATCTGTGACACGAGGATTTGAACTGCTCTCATCAATAATATTGGAGGCATTACGAATGCTTTCTATTAACCAACGGCAAACCGACATACAGCAAGTTAAGATTGCGTTGAATTCAATCTTATCGGTCGCATTCAGTGGTGGAAGCTCTTTCACCAAATACATCTGAAAACTTCCTGCAGCCAAAAGCACGTCATACACACTAATATAATCTCTGGTGTATGACTGAATCACCCTGGCCCAGGTTTTTGTTCCCTCTCAGGACCGAAACCCAAGTCTCAGACTTCCTCTCAATCGAACCCACATTAAACATTACAGCCGCAGTCACATAGAGACAATTGTCTCTAAATGACCATCATCATAATATTTATAATCACATGATACTTTCCTTCAATGGATTGGTCGTGGATATTACTCTAATTTCGAAGAACTTTTTCAAATAAACATATGTACACCCCAAAGTGTATAGGTTGCAAGACTCGATATGTCATCGTGACTTCTTTCAACCACATCTGAATATAAATCGCCGGTTAACATTCGTAATTAATGAAAGAGGTGACATAGGTAGCTAGGGGAGGAGAGGCAATACGTCATTCACCACCTATCCCCTATTCTAACAGTACCTTCTCCAAACCAAAGCTCTTCAAAAGGATAGTAGGCAATGAATTCCACTTACTCCCCTGTCGACTCTTATCTAATAAATGTCTTACATCTATACTTGCTCCAAGTAGTGATTTACTAAGGTCGACTTAGCAGATCTTTTAAACAGCTCTGCTCCGGTGTTATAATATCTAGGATGTACTTCAACTCCGCCTACACCTTATGGGGTGACATCTGTCACTTATCCATCTAGTCCAAGATCTTAAATTAGATCTCCTAACCCACTTTTCTCTGGGATGCTTAACCACAGGACTGCCAACGGCTATGAACGTTTAAGATACATCACCACACTTCTTGTATGCGAATTTCCTTTTTGCTTGCCATTCCCTTAGTGGATCGTTTATCCTTGAAGCGCGAGAATAACCAAAGCCGAAGCGATCATTAACCCAATATTGGATTTACTCGAGCTTTGCTCAAGCCCAATGCAAAAACCCAACTCGCAGCTGGCGGTTATGATCGGCGGGAGTGTGGGCTCCTTTTTATCAGACCACCGCTATCCATCTTTCTCCTTTCAATATCCGATTTGGGGCTGGGATGATACCTTTCTGTTCTTCCAGAAAGTAGTCATGCTCGGCAGCGGAAGCTTCTGCATTCGCACAGTCTTCTCAGGACACAGGCGGTCGGCAACCCGCTTGGTGGTCCAAGAGTGCGCACAAGCCTACCGAGAGAAAGAAGAAACTCTACAGCTAATACAAAAAGGCCCGTACTACCCAAACTGATTATTTTTAATAGCAATGATGGACAAATACCGGCAATTATCGTCAAACGCGTAAAACAAATACTTTCGAACTTACATATCGACTGTTTACTCCACAACTTCCCTTCCCTTAGTGTGGAAAGTTAGCACAGAAAATATCTCGTCGGCTCAATGATCTTCCCCAACAGTCCTCTGGGCGTTATGGGCTGAAACTACTGAATACGATTTCAGACTCCGGGCGGTGGTAGCCGGATGCGTTAGGTTCATAGCTTTGGCTAGGGCCATTTCGAGTTCATTTCCGCTACAGCTGAGCTCCTTTTCAAAAACTGAAGAGAAGTGACGACAGGCACTCACCAGACCCTTTTCAACAGCGAAAGGAGATCATACCTATAACCATAATATAAGACAGAATTAAACAGTAATTTTCTCAAAAATATCAGCGCTAATTAATTGAAATCTTGTTAATCGAATTAAATAAACACCAATGTGTACAATACCGCACTGGGACTCAGAGTTATATCAATCGAAATCTCAGTCTTTTTCACTTGGAAGAGTATCAACTGCATTGGCTAATAGCAAAGACGGTGCCTTGGTATCAGACATTGATTTCTTACAATGCTGCTCCGTTATTCATCTTGCGGCGTGCAGCATTTTTGCTGGGGATTTATATAACAGAATCTGGATCGAATCTTCTTTCATCTATTTGGACCTACAGCTTTTGGTAATTCTATCATTCCCAAACCTGGAAATAGTATGACGAGAAGTTGTGCAGACATACTCAAGATGACACAATTATCGCTGCACGATGGTCGACAGCCTTTAATAATTTAAATGGAGTAAAATGGATATTATTACTGGCGCGCTTGTACTGCCTGTTTCTGGAGAGCCGAATCAGAGATAGACTTTTCATTATTCATACACTGTCCGATCGATATTCTTTGGTTTCGCACAAAATGTTTCGAACTGCGGACGCCTTGGTTAAGATACCACTATCAGAGCAATTAGAGTCATCCGAGAAGCCTTCTCAAACTGGTGGGATTGGTTTGCTTGGTGCTTTTTGAGCCTTGGAAAAGCTGTTTACTGACAATCAAGTGAAGGCAACGTGATGGTATTTCTCCTCTAGACTCCCGCTATATTCGCTGGTTTTCCGTGCAGGACATAATATCCTCTTTATTATCAAATGAGCACGCTTTATATCACACACGATCTATCTTCTAGGTTCGAGATCGCTATTTCTATGACCTATTCGCTGTCACGAGAAACTACTACTGTTACTATGTGATGAACGGCGTTTAACGGCAGGGGTAGTCCGTGTTTAAGTGTAGCCTACTTTATTCTCTCTTGGATTTAAGTGATATTTGCTACATATATTACTACGGACTGTCAATTTTATCTATTATGTCGATGACTTAGCATTTTACATAGCCGGTGCCAGGCTGCCTTCCGAATGGCACACTTTCAACTAGCTATTGAAAATATTTCACAGTGGGCTAGCTCACATGGTAGTTTTCATTGTATTACTCCAACAAGAAAACTCAGGTCATGGAGTCTATTCTAAAGAAGAATAGGGAATCGAAGAGAACTTGCGACATTTATTCTTCGCGCGAACGCTAACGTTATATGGTTCGCCATTCGATGTAAACTTACAAGGTCAAATTTTTAGGCATACCATTCCTAGGCCACTTACATATTGCACGCATATTCTGATACACCAGCAGTATAAAACATACTTGTGCATCGCAGGGTTTGTTGGAGTCCGGTTATCTATAATTCTTCCGACTCGTACTCACGACTTGCACCGAGTGCTGTTGAAAATTTACTAAGTAGCTTGAATTCATATCGACGCACTAGTCCGACGTGATACTCTGACATTTCATATGATATTACGATGGACTACGTATGCCGACTCGATACCGACTTTATCCCTTTTGTAAATTACAGTCGACTCCGACTCACATTAACTAGAAGATTTTGATATATATATACTTAAAGATTATATATATATATAATATAATATATATTATATATATAGTATAGTATTACCTAATTACCATTATACTATAGATATTATATAATATAAGCTAATATAGTAATAAGTAATCCTGATACGTATAGTATGGGCTCAATATATATATATATATAGTCTATATATATTATATACGATATATATACATACACATAATAAAGTATAATTCGGCTTCGATACACCAAATATCAATTCGATTAATATCTCTAATCAAGCATTAACTCAGAGAAGACCCCCTAGGACATTTCACGCTTTATTTTAATATTAAAATATAGCGATCTCCGTCCTATAATATATATATATACTATAATAATTATATTGAGTATAAGCCAAGTAATGTTGTTACCTAATTGTTAATAGTATAGATAGTGAATCGACTAATAGTGTATTGGAATAGAAGAGTATAGATCTTAAAGGTAAAATGGGTCTTAGCTGGAAAATTATTAGAGCGGAGCAGTGTGATAGGCTGTGGCAAGAATAGAATTGATAATAGATGAGAAATGAACTATTGAGAATGTGTGGTTGGTGGGTAAATTAGTAGAATAAAGTTGCAAGTAGGTGTGTATGGTTTCATGATGGTCTGAGCATATAAGGATGGATGATATACGTCGGTTGGTTAATGTACGGAATGTATTATGTGGATGAGTGTGGCTGGAATCGAACGTCTGGAGACCGAGGAAAAGTGGATTGAAAATAGAGTCTTGTAAAGAGAAAATGCAACCGATAGGGAGGAAGGAAGACATGTGAGTTTGGCCAGAGCGAGAAGAAGGTGGCATATAGTGGTGAATGGGCAGTGGTTTGCGTGAGGGTATTGATTAGTGCCCACATGCGGCCAGGGATTAACACCACATATAGTTACAATTAGAATGCTAATATGTTGAAATGGGCTGCGCGTGACTGTGTCTTGTACTCGTGAAGTCTTTCAATGGCCTGCGTGTTTAGTGAACAAATAGACAAGATCTTATCTATCGCAACTAACAGGCTCATATATAGACGCGGGCGCGCCGCTACGGCTAGGGTTATCTTATTCGACTTATCGACGTCATATTCTTCTACTTCTTTCTGTTTCTAGTGCATGCTTGCGCACCATAGCCTCAGTTCTGGGGAACCAAGAGAAAGGTGGGTGTGATGATGATAGAATGATGTTAATAATATATATATAATTATATAAATATATGTTTATATATTATTATATAGTAATTATTAATTATGTTTACTATATCTATAATATAGTATATTACTATATATATAGTATATATATATTATATATATATATAATATATATATATATATTATAATAATATATATATATATATTATTATATATAAATTATAATTAATACTATATATATATTATATTATATATAATATATATATATATAATATTATGGAAGTAGCAAAAATTAAAAAATTTCGGCGTGTTTTAAATATATAATAATCAATTAAATATTATATATATATACTATATTTAATAATATAATATATAATACATAACTAAAAAAAATAATATATACTATATATACCTAATATTATATATATATTATTATATATACATAAAATACATATATACAGTATTAGTCGTATTCATAAATTAATCATATAATAATATATTATTAATATAATAATATATATAATAGTATATAATATAATATATATATATAATATTATATAGTATATATTATACTAATACAATAAATATATATTATTATAGTACATAATATATACATACTAATAATTAATAACTCCTTAATTAAATATATATAAACATAATCTATATATATCATATAGTATATATTATAATATTACTTCAATAAAGGGATAAATAATGAACATTAATAATAATTTGAATAAAAAAAAAAATTTTATTGCATCAAAAATTCTTAATTTTGATCACTTAACAGCAAAATGATTGATAACTTCCTTCGTTGTATATTGTGAAGCTATGATGAACACTCATTAAAGCGAGTTCTGTTAGATTTTCTTCTCATGTAGAATTGAAAAGTTTGCTTGAGTCTTTTCAGAGTAGTGAAAATATTGTTTTGGATTTCACATTTAGAGTGAGGTAAATGCTAAAATCTTAATAATCGATAAAATTGAGAACATGATCAAATTTATTTTTCCTACTAAAGTGGTGCAAGATGTCGATGGAATAAGTAACTTTTAAAGATTAGTAAGTATGGATCTTTGATTCGCCAACTTGCTCTCTAACTGTGGTTTGGAAAAATCATCAAGAATTAAATTTAAATTGCCCTATTATTTTTCATTTTAAATTGATTCTCACAGAGGCCATTAAATTTCTTCATATCAGAAAGTTCTGTTGGCAACTTCAAAATGTTTGAAATGTTTCGTTGATGTTTGCTTGAAACCTTCTAAACAAACATCACATTTTCCAATATGATTAAAGAGCAGTTGCTGTCACCTATTTTGGAGAATGCAATGTAATACAATGAAGAGTGTTTGAGAATAAAGTTAAAGACATAAATAATTAAACTTATAGCAAATTGCTTTTGCTTAAAGACTTGAAAAAGATCTAAGTTTTTTTTATATTAAGGTTAATATCTTGATCGCA
>JABUQX010041292.1:0-7500 GCA_015478945.1 Trachelipus rathkii | reverse complement strand
TGCCTTTCTCGAATTCTAATACTTACCAAAAGATCATCATATGTCGTTTTATTCAGATTGCTGCGCGCTAACAGGGTTAAACCCCTTATTCTAAAACGCAATGGTATCAGCTGTACAACAATTTTTTCGACTGCTCCACTCCGTAAGAAACAAATTATTTTATGTTGGACTCCTCTCATGTAGGGGTAACTGGAAATGAAATCGCTGACAGAGAGGGCAAAAGCCGCCTTCTCTTCTCGGAGTTGTTCCAGGTACTCCCGGATGCCATTCGACAAGCGCCGCCTCCCATCAACTGATTACTATGCTGCTTTCCGACGGGGCTTTCGATCTTGTTGGCAGAGTGCTGGACGAGTGATCGCCGGGGGAAGGAAAACTCAGAAAATAAAGGCCGAACATTCGGTGAGTTGTCTTTCCTCCACAGAGAAAGGCGCTTACATGAAGGTGATACTTGCCGCCTCGTATTGGTCACACTATATCACTCAAGTCACTATATGTCAGAGACCTCCTCCCATTTGCAATTTTGCGTCGCCTAGCACCGCAATCTGTTTATCATCTCTTGCATTGATTGTTCGCATCTGACCTATTGCTGTCGTTATTTCTACTTTACGGTCGGCATAACACCTTCTAAAAGATTTATCGCTTCTTACACTGATTTCCATTTAGCAGTACACACTTATTTTCTTGTATTTCAGTAAGTGAATTTCTTTATAGCATTTGATTTTGTTATGTAATCTTAAGACTATTTACAATGCAAGGATAAAATTTTATTTTGAGTTTTTATTTATTTTGACTGGATATTCATTTTCATTTCACAAATCAAATCTTTCTTTGACATTTTAAAACATATATATGACAGGGCCTCCAATGGTCCTAATTTTTCAGGCCGTGTGGGCGCTTCATTGTGAGCCGTGGTGGGTCCTGTACATAACTCAAAAAAAAAAATATATATATTAATATATATATTATATATATTATATATATATATATTATATATATATATATACTATTATATATATATATTATATATATATATATATATATATTATATATATATATATATATATATAACATGTTTTTAGTAACTTGTATCGTAGCAATAGGTTCATTTCCGTTAGGTGAGCATTTTGCTTAAACATGAAATAGAAATTCCCTGTGAGGTGGTAGCTTAGTTTTATGAAACCAGATATGTGGAAGGCTTCCTTGGGAATAAAAGGAAGGGTTTCACATATCCTAAGCTTCGGCATCGTAGGGAACCTACGCTCAATTTTCCCCAGGTTTCATAAAACTTTGCAATGGCATAGTATATAGGCCTGATACTATTTGGTGCTACATATTATGTGATGCTAACTGTCGTCACATATTTGCATGTTTTAGAATAACAAATGGTATTCTCTTATATGTATAATATGTGACTAATTCCATTCAAAGTACATACATACTAGTGATTTTTGTTACAAATGATGTCTTAAACATCATTTGAGGTACAGACACTAGTATGGAAATCTTCAATGTCGTAATATCTGATATGACAATGGTTATTTACAAATATTCATTGTTATATTCCAGATATTACTAATGTGGCATTACTCACACTTGACTCACATGATTGATTGGCATTCTTCTGACCGCATAGTTCTCAGAGGAATGTGGATTATATCATGGTGAATCCTTATACCATAATATGCTGGGACTTCTGCTGTGTTTCCGGAGATACTGTATCCCACACCCTTCCTCCCTATTTGTCTGTTTTTTTAAGTGAACTGATAGCAATGTCATGGCGGTGACAGGATGCAGTACCAGTAATTATACATGATTTCGATTCTCGATGCGCTCTTCCAGTCGTTGGCTTGACGGCCAACCCGTAGCCTTTGGTCTGTGCATTCAACGTCCCTCTGCTTGTTACTGCGCAGTAAACTACAACATTGAGTTTCTGTTGGGTTCCTCCCCATGTGGTGTTCTGGTATGAACGGGCGATGGGGAAAGCCAAACAGGTGGCTGCAACGGGGTGTGCGTGTGCGCCAATACCTTCCTCCTGCTATGCGCCTGGGCCATTTCGCCTGCTAAAGATTTCTCCATCTCTTTGCGTCGGGGCTTCCTCTCTGGCTGGCAGTCATGTTGGGGCGGAGGATGCTCGTGGCGGCAAACTTCGGAATGTCAAACCCGTCTTGGTCGGTGGTCTTCATCTAGTAGGAGGAGTCGCCTCCTGGAGGTGGTTCTGGCTCGTTTGCGTCTTGGTCATACAAATCTCACCCATGGATTTTTTATGTCGCGGGGGGTTCCTCCGACCTGCCCATTTTGCTCCTCCAGTTGTCCTCTCAAAGTCGTTCATCTCTTTGTGGATTGCGTTGCCATCTCGACCCTTAGAAGCAAGTTCTTTCCTGACGTGCTAACTATACCTCTTCAGCATCGCCTTCAGCAAATCTTTTCCGAATCATCTCATTTTCGTAGTGATCGCATTTTTGCCTTCCTATTGGATCTGAACATCTTGTATAAGATCTAACCTCAGCCTTGTTCCTATTTCGTTCGTTAGGGATTTCGCCTGTCGTGAGTTTCCTAACATAATATGCTGCATTCTCATGAATATTAAGTTATTCATGAGAATGCTCACATATTATGGGTACCATTAAAATGTACCATAATATGCTGTATTCTCATGAATATTAATTTATTCATGAGAATGCTCATATTATGTGTACCATTAAAATGTACAGCATTTTAATTAACTTCAACCAAGCTGACCAATATTTTGTATTTTTCTCATTTGCAGCTTGGGTTTTATGTTCCACTTTTTGTTTCACTTCTACTTACATTTCTAGGTATAAGTCTAGTTCTAGTTCCAATTATATTTATGGTTAAAGTCCTACTTTTTGTAATTCGTTGGAGTTATAATAAAACTATAATTTGTTTAACGATAATTATCATCAACCTCCAAAAGCATCTCGCCACTCAAACAAGATCACAACACAAACCAGGACCACTCACCAACCACACACAACCATAATGTAGTGACCTCTGGAGCGAAAAGTGCCTAATGAAGAGGCTCACTGAACATCTACAGCAACATCAATCAGGAACTGTAATCATTGGAACACCAAAACATCAGAAGCCCACAAGGAAACACACCTCAGCCTTCTTCACCAACAAGCAGCTAGGAAGAAATATTATTATTATTATTATTATTATTATTATTATTATTATTATTATTATTATTATTATATTATTATTATTATTATTATAAAGGTTTGCCTAAATTTGTTGCAGAGTCATTTAGATCGTGGGTGGGGGGCTCAGATTACCTTTTCGACATCCGTATCTGCGAATGGTTGTACGTTTTTTGTTTTACGCTTGATTTTTCCCCTTTGTGGTTCCCCCTCCTTCTTCAATATGTATCTTTGTTTCGTATTTTATTTTTATTAATTATTATTATTATATATTATTATATTATTTTTATTATATTATTTTATTATTATTTTTCTTTTTACTATGTTTTATTATTATTATTATATATTATATCTTTATTATTTTTTTGTTATTTTGACAAATAGAGACGTTCAGCCAATCTTATTCTTTTCTTATTATTTCTGTCCCTTTCTCTTCCCTTCCTCAGTTTATGTCCCTTTCTGTACCTTTCTGTACGTATTACCCTACGTATCCCTTGTTCTCTCTTCTGAGAGTCTCCCCATTTCCCTGCTTCCTGGTGGCTTACCGAGCTGTTGTCTCTTGTGTGTCAGTGGGCCCATCTGCCTCCTTCCTAAGTGGGTGAGCATGTAGTACAGGTTTAAAAAACCTGGTTGTTGCCTTGCTCCGCCGCCTATGTAGGGGTACTGTGTCCGACCCTTGCCCTGTTGATGGACTGTGAGGAGGCTGTTCCTGCACGTGGCGATTCATGTCTTGGGCTCGCGTCTTATCCGTGTGTGCACGGCTTTTTATTCTTCCATCTTTGGGACTGGACGCGGAGTCCCCGGGGGCTCTCCCGAGGCCACACCATGGCCCACCCTACGGGGTGGGGTTTCTAGGGGAGAGGTAGGTAGCTCTGGGCCTGTGGTGGGCGCGGGTCTGTGGTGGGCGCGGTTGCTGCAGTTACGCTGCCAGGATTAATGTTTCTATCATCATTTGTGCTTATTGTCATTTGTGCTAATACTCGGTCGCTGATGTTTGCAGCGCAAAAAGTATTTCATTTCCCTGGTAGCTTTTGTAGTTTTCAAGATAATAATTATTTTTTTTTTTTTTTTTTTTTTTTTGGTTTTTGTTTTTTTTTATATATTGTAACAAAGATCTAAAACGTTTACCGTTTTCCAGAAAAGGCGGCAAATCACCATCTGGCGGTCCCACCGGGTAAAATATTTGCCCAGGATTCCAGCATTTATTTCCGTTTTCCCCGTAGCCTTGTAGTTTTTGTTTTTAGATTGGTATTTAGGTTAGTGAGATTTGACCTTTATGTTCTTTTCCTCAAATTGACTTAATGTTCTGGTTTTAATTTAGTTAGTTATTGTAGTACTTTGCATCACTTTCAACATTAAAACTACAATCTACTATAGAAATAAAGAAGGGAATGATAATAATAGCTCTCTTGGCAAACTAATAATTTGAAAACTGAGTTTCTGTCTCTACAGAGCCACGTCCTTGTTCCTTCTATTTTGGTTACAGTTTAAACAGACTCATCATTTTGTGTTTCAGACAGTTGTTAATGAAATTTCATGTAAACTTCATATAGGTTTACTTTGATTTACTGAGCTAGCTAAGATAGATAAATCTCTCTTTTACAAATACGAACATATTTCAGTGAACCACACAATCTTTAATAAAAACTATAGTCCTTTTTATCTTTAAATAAATTAATATAATGGTGAAGAGGAGATATTTAATGTGTGTAATTACCAACATTTTATTACACTCCAGTTAAGGTTCGCGTGGTATACTTCGCCTAAGGATCCTAAAATGAGCAACACAAAAGATAATTAAATACGATAGAGACTACAAGAGGTGTGAGGCTATATATATACTATATATAAAGTTGTGTATTGTATTACTATCATTATTCAATACTACCGCGTGTCACTCCGTCTTAGTTATCACTGTCATTACCCCATCTACCACCTCATCACTATTTATTATCATTACTACCATTATTGGTGGTTCTCTTCCAGTACTTTACGTATTATGCCATTGACAGGAGCCCTCCGCGTTATCAAATACTATCGATTATTCATTCCATTACATGCGAATTACGATATAATCATCGCTGCCACTATCATTATCATTATGATTACTATAATACCTTACAGTACCCAGCCATCGAGTGATTATTACTGAGTATTTATTCTACTCTCTCTCTCATCAACTAACACTATTATATTAAAAACACTATCACCAATTCTAATAAATAACCTGGTCGCAGCAAAATAAAGGACTGTGACAAAGAGTTAGAACACCTATCACTACTTAATTACTTAATATTATCACATAGATTGTATAAAAACTCGTGTACTCCACAAATGCTCTGCAACCATATGTTAATCCGACTCGGATCTTATGTGAGCAAGAAAATGAGGAGCAGAATCTGCGCGGTCACGAACAGTTTACATCTATCCTAAATCATTATTTCAGTTGATCATTTTTATACGTTGAAACGATTACTCATTACATTTCCAAAATCTCTCAAAAGGTTCACATGTTCACGCCATCCACATAGTGTCTTCGCTTTCACCGCAAGAAATCGCAGATTAATTTTAATTTTAAATTTGAAATTAAGTTGTATTCATTAGTCTCCGTATTTGTCTCTCCGCATGAACAACAATAAATTTAGCACAGTTTGAAACATCAAATTATTTCCCTATCAACCTCTCTCTCAAAATGTCCTTCTCCGTCCCATGATTTATTTACCAGTGTATCCGAAGTCCAGTAATGTTAAAACCTTTCTCAGCATGCTCTTACTAGCCCTTCTCTTGCCAACTCCCCGTTCCCGCTTTCTGCTTGTCGTTTATTTTACTTCCCTTCATTTGCTTCCCTCATGTCTCCTTCGTATATTATTAAGTGAACCCCTACTCATTAGCATTCTGGATCATAACGATACCTATGTAGTATTACTTCTTCAAATCTATATTATTAATACGTAGTACCATCAACTATAGCGTATCATAGATACTAATGCTATTGTACTATATATATAAGGGTAAGCCTCAATTAAGAAGTATGGGTGGAACGGTTTATCGCCACTATTGGTTATATATTCGTCTATATGTACTACTCTCGTACCTACAGTAGCTAATATCGTTATAATATATATCTCAATGACTTTATCCTTATATATATATATACTATATATACTATACATCTGGCAGGTGGAAATAGAAGTCTTGAGAAGATTCCTGTAATTTCTAGACCTGACGATGTTCGTAACATGTCCTATATAATAAGTATATATATATATAATATTAACTATGGGTAGGCCTATATATAGTATATTAATGCGCCGGAGTATATCTATTGTTCCGATGCTTCGATTTGGTATATATACTTCCTGAACTCGAGTATATAATTTCATATACATGATGTCTATACACCACGTGTATATATATATGTTATTATATTATATATATTGGGCCTGTCCAGAATGAAACGGCCCCGCACTTCAATCTATAACCGAAGTACATGATGAAATAGATGGATGTGAGCGATTAAATATCTATCTGAGATGTTGATGGTCCTGTATCGCTTCTTACGATATACGATGGAGACTATATGAAATGAAGTCGAACTTCAAAATTTACCATTATAGTTAATTTGTTTGTTAATGTACATCCTTTGAATAGCCGAAGTTGAAATCACTCACTCGTCATTTCTACTCATATGGATTAAAGTGTTGCGACTAAATTTTTAATAGTTTTCTAGCAGAATTCGAGTAAGTGTGTATATTTAGATTTCTTAAATAAAAAGAAAGAGAAGTCTAATGAGGTACCTTTATATTAAAGCCTTTTTACCAAGGAAAATGGCACATACCTTTAGGAAACATATTTATATTTGAAAACGGCATATTATGACATACCACATTACCAAAGTTTAAATGGCAGAGATGCCCATATGTGTATTGTTTAAAAAGAAAGTATTCATCTATATTGACCTTCTATCGTGATATTTAGAGTATCCAACACATTTCTGTGGATCAAGCTAAATTTGGTATAATAGATGCATAATTTTTTTTTTTTTTTTTCCTTTTGGTTTGAAAATAATTTGTATTTGTATTTTGATTATATATAATTATTTTATCATATCAAAGTTAATGTATATATATCAGTCCATTATCCATACCTTTTATTATATTATTATTATTATATTATTATATTATTATTATTATTATTATGATTGTGAGTGATTATTATTAATATTATGCTATTATTATTATTTTATATTATTATTATTATTATTATTAATTTATTAATATTATTATATATTATTATTATATTATATTAATTGATGAGTATTATTATTTATTATTGATTA
>JABUQX010041291.1:50000-108070 GCA_015478945.1 Trachelipus rathkii | reverse complement strand
GAATAATAGGTAAAGTAAATATATAATACATAAAGGGAGGGCGCCTGTTTTTGCTGTTGTTTTTAATCTTCTCTTTAAGACATTCGTCTGCGCTCACTTTGCGTATAGTCTTGCGCATCGATATATATTATATTATTATAATATTATATAAGAGTATTATATTATGTGTTGTATAAAACTTTTCTGGTATAACCTAAAATCTCTAATGATTAGCTATTTCGCTGCGGTGAGATTGACATTAATCACACACTTATGCTATATCTCAATTATATGCACATTAATACCTTCTTGTTATCTCGTGGATATAAATTGTAACAACTTATTCCATTATTCTTATCGGTGTTTCTTGCTGAATTTAAACTCTGTATCTTTTCTTTCCTCAACTTCTTTAATGCCTAGCAGATATATCTCTAACATTGTGTTAATTTTACATTAGTTGGTGTGAATAAATCTTTATGAATGGAGCGTCTATATAACAATATTCTCCCCTTTAAATATGGGCTTAAATTTGCACCCGTGATTGGTGCTGACACACTAAAATATATATTAATCCCTAGAGCTACTAGGGGTAGCTCTGAGTAACGAGTAAATATAGTGAGAATATAAGATATTATTATATATGGGTAGATTTTATAAATAAAAATTATACTACTTCGTTTTTCCTACTATAATATATATATAATACTTTAATAATATAATTATATATTAATTCGTAATAGGGGTTGGGTACTACCATTAGTAAATATATATTCACTATGTATTATTAAATTTAGTGTTATAGTCTCTAGCGTATTTCAGTAAAATTTTGGTTATGTGTCTTGATATCTGTTCAACAAAATTTCCGTGAGTGAATTGTTATTGGTACATTGTGCAACATCTCAAGAGTATATTATGTGATTCGTAGGGTGTTATGGTACGCATTCGGGGTTGGGCCTTAGTTACTTACATTATTATATTATGTCGTATATATATTATTATTTATTATACTATCAATATGAAGCAGAGTAGCTCAGCTTATATAATATATTATTAATTATATATTATTATTAGGGAAGGAAATAAAAATATCTTCTCTTGTTTTCTACGTATATTAATATTTTTATATTCATCTCAAATCTATTTATTTATCTTTAATATTTTTTTACTATTACTATTCTCACTCTCACACTCACATATAATATATCTATTTATATCTATTATTTTATTATATATATAATATTTTAAATATCTATATATTATTACAATTTACTACTAATATATTTATTATATTATCTATACTTTTATAATCTTTATTATTTTATATAGATATTTACTCTATAATCCTTTCTTTATTATATGTTTAATTATTAATTCATATATATCTTTATATATATTATCTATCTATAAACTAATATATTAAATAAGTAATAATACTTATATAATATACTTATAATACTAACATAAAAAAATATACATTATATACTATAATACTATATAAGTTATATATAATAATAATATCTGCTACTTTTGCCACTTTTACTAATTTATGTCATTTGTAAGTATTTTATTATACTACAAACGTTTCTTTTATAACATTACCATATAATCAGTGGATATAATATAATATATGCTATAATAAATAAAAAGTATAACTAAATATATATATATTATATATCCAATAATAATACCACATGTTAAGACGGGGCAAATTACGGATGGATAATATGCTAAATCTTCTTCCACTGAAAATCAGGGTACTTAGTTATACTTCCTACCAAAATTGTGCTCTATTGTCTGATCAAGGTTTTCAGTCTACTTATTCGTGAATACTTTTTTTTTTTTTCTCTTTTTTTTTTCTTTCTTTTATTCGCAAGTTTTTTTTTTTATATGGTCTAACTTCCGTTTATCCTTAGGAGTAAAAAATTAAGTATAATTGTATTTTGTATATATAAATAAGGATTAATGTAATATGTAATAGACAGATCCGAATTGCTCACCACTTTTTCTCCGTCGATTTTGGGAGGCGGGAGCAATTCGGTCCACTTCAAATTTCACATCCCTAAGAATTACTACTACTCAATTAAAGTTAGTTTTAAATTTGTATATTAATTGATGTCTAGCTCGTTTCATGTTAAACAAATAAAATGGCATTTTGGAATACAATATTTATATATAATTCGTTTAAAGAAATTGGGATTCATATAACGTAATAAAAAAAGATGTTCGAGTTTGTCGTTCCCTTTTTGTCAAAACTGAACGCAAAATCTTAAAAAAAAGCTCGCTAATGTAAGTGAATTTTCCATTAATTCGTAAGGTTTGCTATTCTTTTTTGGTATCTGTATTATGAAATCAGAACTTAAGGAACATTCTTGTACGTCTTATACGGTGAGTCACGTATATTTTACGATTTATGCGATGTTTTGAGCAAAATTTGAAAAAATAACTTGGCAAACTTTCATTAATAGCTGAGTTTGAATAGGCAGAAAAAAATGACAATTGTAACCCATAAGCTTTAAAAGAATATCAGAGCTGATTTAGGTCTCAATTTAAAAAAAGCAAGTAAATGGTATTGTTACATTAAGTATTTAATTTTTAAGACAATATAAAAAGAAAAAAGAAAGACTATAATAAATTAAATTACAATTAGTTTGGATTTTGCGTTTGAGTTCGTTTATTTGTCAAAACGCGTGTGCATATCGTAATAAAAAAAAAATGCTATAAAATTATACGGAATAACCACAAAACGCTAAGAAATTATCTTATTCCTTTTGTACTTCTAAGAACTATTTATCATTAGCAGAAAAAAAGAAGTGTAAACGAATTTCTTTACGTTTTGGTGAGTGATTACTTTTGCTGTTAGCATTAGCCTTTACAAGAACGAAACTGCTATATAAGACTATCCAATAAATTCTGCTAAGTGTTGCAATTCTTTTTTTATTTTTTATTACACAATAAATAAATTACATACAGTATTATATTTAGGAAATTCATTACTTTGTCTTGAGCCAACGAGAGAAATTTTTCATATTTAACGATTTTGACGCTTTGATCAAAAACCTACCAAAACGAAGCGCAACGGCGAGTTTGACACAAACGAATGCAAACGTCGAGGCGTTTTAGGCACATATTAGCAGTTTCGTAAGAACCTAATGAGTCAAGAATGAAACTGCTTAAGAGGTCTGGCAAACATCATCAGAGAGTATCACCTTCCTCTTTGTATCCCTGCCCTTGCTTAGGCGTTTTGCCATTGGGGTTATCGCGGACAAAAACTGCCCAGAGCGAGCTGCCGCACGCAGGTACCATCACAACGGCTGGGAGCTTTTTTATTCAAAAAACCCACGGCAAAATGAAAGAGGCATGTGTTTTGATAAAGGAAAAATTATAATAATGTAGATTGATAAATATACTTAAGAACTAGAGATATTAAAAGGATACAGAATTATTGACAGTAATTCTTTACACTGTAATTACAGTTTAAAATTGGTAAAGAAATGTGGGATTTTCTTAAAATAATATTATGGAAATAAACTTGATCACTATATAACGCTTTTATTTAATAAGTGTAAAAAAGCCAAAATTTACCGACATAACGTTGAAAGATCTTCGAGCTACATCATAAATAATTTAAAAGATTATTTAATTTCGTTAGGGCAAATAATACGGGCGAACCGTAATTAGTTACTGATTCTTTGAAGAGAATAAATTTACCAATACATCTATGGACAAAATAAACCAAATCGTAATTGCAGCAACTTAATATACATTAAGTACACTCTTTACCTAAAAATAAAAAATTATAGCAAAAAAATTAGACTGGTGCAAAACTTGAAAGAAATGGGTGTATAATCGTTTTCAAAAGAATAATTAAAATAAAAAACAATTCATAAAACACTAATACCTTTTTAAAAAACTTAAATATAACTATCAATTATAATTAATTTAAATTTAAAATTAGCAATTTTATCGAAACTGAAGCAATAAGGAATACATAAGATAACAACTAGATTTTTCCTTATTAGAAAAAAAAAAACTATTTTGATGTTAATGTTAAATCCAGAGCTGAATAAGAAATGTTGAAACTTTTAAAAAAAACTATATTATAACTTTATAATTTAATCTTATTATAATAATAAACACTCGACGTCAAATAAAATTGCAAATTCTATATATATTCAATACAATATATAAAAATCTAAGCTATAACATAAAATTGAGGTAAGGAGGCATAATGCAAGACGTGAAGGTCCAAAAAACAAAAAAAAAAAAAAAAGTAAATTTAGAGTTTCTTGAGAATCTACCAAAGTAGCAACATTACTAAATTTAGTATCATTTTAGACTAAATACATATAATATGTCAGCATTACAAAGGTTTTTTTTGCTGACACCTATCTCCATAAAAACCATATTTCTAAGCTTTCGTTCTGGATAGTCCAAATTTGAAAATATTCCGCGATATATTCAATCGATAGCTAGACTGGCTTTTGGAAGAGATGATAAAAATAACCTAATTATCATTAATTATGGCAATATACTAGTATTAATTGTTTACTTAAATTGAAATTATTTTGGCTATTATACGGCCACCGTATTTGAGACAGGGTTCCATGATTGGTTTGATACATAATTTAGTTTATGTTAACAATACTACTGGGCATAAGGTTCTAACCTCATAAGCTCATGGATAACAATAGTAATAAGGGGCCAATTATAAAGATGGGATATTTTATTCCCAAATATCCAACAATTCGAATTATTACTTATCATATTTATTGTATTATGGAACAATATCCATACTTAGAACATGCATATATATAGTCTAGAAGGCGGGAAACAAACAGAATGTCTAAGAATGAAGAGAAAAAATAATAAGAAGCGACCTAAATTATTTCTGTCAAGAAATCTTTTTTTTTTAATTGTTATTTGTTAATGAATAAGAATAAGCTGTAGCTATTCTGAATCCATCTTATATTAAAATTGTAACTCATTACCATAACACTGAACAACATTCCCAAGTTATTATATATATATAATATAATAATATATATATATATATATATATATATATTATATATAAATAATATATACTATATATATACTTGTATATATATATTATATATCTGGTATATTATATATATATATATATATATACTAGTATATATATATATATATAATATATATATGATATATATTTATATATATATCATAATTCTGGCTGAACATATATATTATCAATTTTAAATTTTTTTATAAAATCTATTTTTCCCATTTGAGGGGCTGGATTGAAGTTCCTGGGCTCTTCTTTTTGTATATCGTATCTTTTTCTAGTTTCTATAATTTTTTTTAATTAAATACTCCTCCTTATTACCGCACTTGCTTGTGCACAAGATTTTACATTTAAAAAAAAATAAACCAATACTGGGTTTTGAATCAATCCAACTTAGCTGCCTCTTTCTCCTTCTTGTTTACTTACTTATTGCGTTAAGTGTGAACCACTCCACTTGCTGAATCAAAATATTTAGACCAGTTTAATATAGGCCGACATACGCCTCTATCCAACTCTACTAAGAGCCTGTTGCAAAATGTTCGCTTCTCTTTTTGTAATTTTGTAGTAAAGAAATTATTTCTATAAAACATTATTATTTCTTTACATTTAATTCACAATTAAAAACGAGTGAATTAAAAAAATGTTAACTTCTAATGACGGATTTCAATATGGTATCCGAATTTGCCTCCATTGTAACGCAAATTTTTTTAAACCTGGATCCTGAATTGCCCGCATGTTACACATTTTTAATAATAAATACATATTATCCATCTTGCCTGTAATGACTCCAACGATTGCATAAGGTTATGAACTAGTTTTAAATGACTTCATTTGTATTACAGCAAAGCTATGTACGATGCAACTTGATCCCTAACCTATATTTCAATCATCTTATTACTTAAAATTTACCTCGATTTGTTAAAGTGATCAGATCAAGGAATGAAAATCACAATTAATGGACTTAAAAACCAGGTTTCAATAAAAAATTTAATACCTAAGACATAACAATACACTTCATTTTTACATCTTTAAAAGATATAATTTACCATCAGGTGTAGAGCTACTTCCTTGAAAACCACTCTGGACCAGAATTGCCACCCACGTGGTCCGAAGTTGGCCCGACCACAATGGACCGATTGGCCTAAAATAACACACCGAATATAAAGAAAACCAACAACCAAAAACAAATAATAATATTACAATAATATAATAATAAGTAATATAAAATAAAATAATAATATTTATGAATACAATATTTGCGAAAAAAAATATATACACTCTATAAATTATAATATGATATAATTATATTAATTTTCTCTATATTAACAATAATATAATACATAAAATATATAAAAAAAATATAAATATATAGGTGTATAATAATTAAACATGAATAAACCGGTAAAATATTATAAATTAAAATGTTAATAATATAATATAATATAATAATAATAATTAAATCTAATAAATATAATATATGAATAATAATATATAATCAGGATACTATATATAAATAATAATCTTAATTCAAAATACAAATACTTATATAATATTGATATTTATTATAATAAAAATAATTTATATATCTCCTTATATTAATATGATATAATTATTTTAATGGATAATAATACTTGATTTCTTTAAATAAATAGAATTAATTGGGTGTTTTCATTTTTTTTTTTAGATTATTAGCTATAATTAATTATAGTGATTTAGAATTATAAATAGAAAAAGAATAGGAAAATAAAGACAAAATGAAAGGAAAAAAAGAATGAAAATCAAAGTTTAAAATGTATTCAAAATCTTCCTCACGGGTTAGTGAAGAGATGCACAGGAATGGAGAAGCAAAAATTCAACCAAAACTACTCTGTCATCACAGACGACAAGTTAACAGTGACGTGAATTACTCTAAGTTTGAGATTGGTGCTACAGGTAATGAGATAGCTTTAGATATTTTGTATGATATTCATAAATATAGTATAATAGGGCGTGAAAGATAAAATGTTACTTAATGAATCATTTATTAAAAATACTTTAGCAATATAATGAATAAAACAGAATTGAGAGAGTTATCATTAATGATGATATATAATACTCATAATATATTGTCAATATATACCAGAAATTATTAACAATATATTTACCCTATAATTAATTAAGGGGTATAGATAATATATCCTTGATAAAAAAAAAATAATAAAAATAAAATATATGAGCTTTAAATATATAGTATAGATAAATATTTATATATATATAAATAATATAATGTAAATATAACTATGATATATACTAATGCAAATAGTAATATATACTATTATTTGTAGCCTACTACATAGCTCCCCTCCTAACTTGAAAACTCAAAATAATGTGTGGCTATCTCCCATTAGAGTTATTGTTCCACCACTCCAATCAAACATCTATATATAATGCAGGTGAGTCCCCAGAGAGGCCAGAGAAAATCCATTGAGAAGAAAAATGTCGATCATACTCGAAGTTGTGTCTGATGGTTCATTAAGAGTTGGGGCGTTTTAAGACATAGTGAGTAAGTGGAATTTGTTTTTAAAGTAATTTTTAAATATGAATATTAATTCTTTCGAAATGGGAGGGCAAATGTGTCATGTCAGAGTAGAGATGACAATACGCATTATGTTAGACGCACTTTGACAGTCCACACCAAGAAAAGGTAAAATTTGTATACGTGTTAGGGGATATTTCATATTGGACTTGAACTCTCGAGACAGGTGTGGAGTTATTTTAGTGTAACATGTGGAAGAAATGTGCCTCTAATAAGTTACGCAGATTCTCGGCATATATTAATGCAAGAGTAGGGTCCGGGGATTATGATGGGATAAATCAAGAGGGGTGGGGTGGGAGTAGTGTTGCACATATTAGAATAGTATAATGCTGTATGTGGATTTTTTTTTTCCTATTTTGGGAAGGAGAGTTGTTGTAATATTGATTTAGCCAAACGCGCGGTGGCAAGTTTTTGAGGTATTTAATTTACTCAACTGTAAAATGACAGCCTATCAATGTCAAGATGGGCCTTTTAAAGGGAGAGTTTGTTTTGGTTAGTAGATGATGGATGGGTTGTGGAGGGAAGGAACCCTGTTATTATCATGGATGACTTTTATTACTGTTGGTTGTTACAAAAAATAAATGGGCAAAAATACAAATGAGAAGTTGTGATATTTGTGGGCAGCCAGCTGGTGATAAAAAAATAAAAACGCATAGGATAATTTAGCGAATGGAGTCAGACAGTATGTCAGTAATATATTGCTGAAGCTCTTGTTTTACGTTTGCCCAATAAATGTTTGTGCACAATATTAGTCAGTCCTCTACAGTGCATTTAGTTTTTGTGACTCTATAAGTGACATTGTTGAATACTCGAAGTGCAATTGAAATATCACAATGTTGTACATTTTTTCATTTTGAAATTACTAGAAGAAAAAACTAAATAAGTCTCTTAAAAAGACAGTAGAATGAGCTTCAAAAAAAACCAACCGGGCCCCCAACGGGTAATTAAATATATCAAATTATAATTAAAGAATTGACTGTTAAATATACTTATAATATTATAATATAATTGGAATAATAATAATGATAATAATAATATCAGATACTTATTAATAATAGTTAATCTTGCTGGAAATACAGTCACCTGGTAGAGGTGGTGGTTCTCTAGATCTGGTAGATAAGAAAAAGTTCACTGCTTGGCCAAGGTATTTCGGTAGGGTTGTGGCTTATTAGGTTGTAGGTTGATCTTCCATAAAAACAGCCTCTTCAGCCAATCTGTAAATGTTAGTATCGCTCTCAATACCGTTAATATGGAAACATGGTCTTCAGGTAGGACACAAAGAATCAGTTTTTTCATTTTGATGTAATAGCATCTGGAAACTTTGATCCCCTAATGATGTTTGGACTTGGTTGAGGTAGGCAGTGGGATTTTCTCCAGGCTTCAGTTTCTGTTGACAAAATCAAAGCTTTGCCTTTATCAGAGGGTGCATATATGTATGTCACTAGGCTCACCAATGTTATGCAGATTTTTGAAGTGTTTTCTTCACACTCTTCTCACATCCATTTCATGTCATGAAAGTACCATCCCTGTTCATTATTCTATGAAGATTCCTCTTACTCTCTTTCTTTATCTTTCGTACATCCTTCCAGAAGAGCTTCCTATTTCCTTGTAAAACATTCAAAAGATTTCATCTGAACTGGGATCACTTTTAACTTACCAGATTTGAGTATCTCCAATGAAGAATTGTCCTCACATACTAAACTTTGTACTTCTCTCTCAGTTCCTACTTCAGAAGAATTTGTGGATTTTTCTTCCCTTTCTTCTTGATTAGTTTCTGAAGTTTCTGGAGTTTCTGACTGGAGTTTCTGGAGTTTCTGATTCAGAAAGTATCGGATACACAGAAGAAGGTTCGGGTTCATTTCTTTCATTGGTGAGGATTTCTTTATCCTTTATTTCATCCCTTAAATTTTCGAAAGGATTCCTAGTACCCAAAATAACCTCACAATCTATCTTGGGTGCTTTTAGTTTTCCGACGTTTTACACATAATTTCTGTTTCTTGTTCTTTCTTCTGGGGTCTCAAATTTGGGTTCACAAACCAGCATTTCTTTGCTGTGTGACCAATTTATCAGAGGTATTGACATTATATATTTTTCTCACTGTGCTTTTCCATTTTTTTCTGAATCACTACTTTTCCTGGCCTGGTTTTCGGTTGTAGGTTTTTTTTGCCTTAGCACAGTCTTTGAGAAAATGAGTCTCCAAACCACATTTGAAGCACCGTCTATTCTTGTAACAATTTTCTTCTGTGTGACCGCTCTTCTCACAACATTTACATGGATCATCGGTTTTCTGATTTTTCTGACGCAACATTATGTAGGTCTTATAATCTTCTGAATGGCTTTACTTTTTCATCTTCAACATAAATATAACAGCAGAACTTGCTTATAACGTTATAATTATATCAATTGTTGTTTCCAGTTTTATCACGATGAAATTGCTTACATTTTTTGTTTGTTTGTTTGTTGGCAAAAATAATAATAATAATTTGGTACTTAAACTTTGCTACCCAGTTGATGCCACATACTTAATCCATTGATGAAATAATGAACAGTTTGCAGAGTTAATATATATATTTAATGTTTCCTTTTTTATTTCAACCAGGTACTACTCTTCACTTTATATAATACATTTAAATAATTTTACTTATTGAACTTGTTTGACCTTATGACTATTGTTTAATTTTATTTTGGTGTCCAAAATCATTAATTTTGTGTTACCTACAAAGTACTGACACCATACTTGCACATTGTCTCATCCTTTGATTTTAAAACATTACATTACAATAACAATAATATAATGATTTTATTCTTAATTACAGCGATTACAAAAGAAACCCTTGGATTTGAGGCTGAAATCATTCGTTCTTTTTCATCATTGAAAGGTTCCATTTCAGAGAACACAATGAAAGCCATTGAAGACATGAATTTTGAAACCATGACCGATATACAAGCTAAATCAATCCCTAAACTTTTAGAAGGTCATGAATTACGAGGAACTGCAAAGACAGGGTCTGGCAAAACACTGGCATTTTTGGTTCCTGTTGTAGAATTGATCGTCAGGTCAGATTATAAACCAAATCATGGTAGGTAAATTTCTTTGAATGTTTAAAATTTTATATATATATATTATTATATATAAATATATAAATATTATATTATGTAATATATTATTTATATATATATATAGTTTATACTTATATATATATAATTATATATATAATATATTATAATATAATATATATAATATATATATATATTATATTATATATATGATATATATATATATATATCAGTGGCGAAGCGTCCAGTCATCTATTGATGCGGAGATGACTGACCAGATGAGATAAAAAATAAATCAATCATTTTTTCAAATTTCATTTTTTTTTTCATTTTTATTATATTATATATATATATCATAAAAAAATTATATATAATATATATTAAATATATTATAATATTATTATATATTATATATATATAATATATAATTATATTAGCAATATGCCTATAATATATTTTTATATATTATATATATATATATATATATATAATAATATATATATAATTATATTATATATTATATAGGATATATAATAAAGTATATATTATTGTATTTAATATATTTTTTTTTTTAATTTTTTTTTTCATTTTTTTTGTTATATATATATATATATATTATTAGTTATATTATAATATATATATATTAATATAATTTAGATATATATATATATATGCGCTTGAAAAAGCGAAATCTCGATTAAAATGAGATGCGTCTTAGGTAAATCTTTAATTTGCTCGGATTTCATATTTGCTTAGCATCGTTATTATCACCTATTATATTATATATGCTCACATCTTTTAGCCTTAATCAATATTGCTTCAAAATAGGTGTAGTAATTTAACATACATTACTCATCTCTATGTTTGTCGCAGCAACCCTATTTGATCAGTTTGTTTCTCGTATTAAAAGCCTCGGAACTTTAAAATTTCGTTCAAACTTCGGCGACTTCGGGTAAATTATAATTTAATTAAAACAGAAATTATTAAAATTCGTAATTATTTATTAAGATATCAGGAAAAAACAATGTAAATTTTTAGTCCCTTTCTACAAAAATAAGTAATTAAAGTGTTCTTTTTACTTTAGCTGCATTGTTAACACATTAATAAAGTGATGAAATAATATGAAAATACACGAAACAATTAGAATCAAAAATCGAAAATTTAAACGAGGCATCAGACCATCTTTCAATCACTAAACATCGTTCGTTCAATGAATCTGCAAACGTGCTGGTGCGATGTTTTTTTTATTATTTGTTTTACCTTCAAAATAAGAATTTCAGGTATGCTTATTAGTATATATATAATTATTATTATAACGTTGCTAGTATTTATTTTGTATTAATAATATAGAATATTTCGTTAACTGGAAAACAGTCAATTCTAAATTCATTATTTATTTTTATTTACGTAAAACTATAGGCGTTTATTATGTGCATATTGTGATATATTATATTATATATATATATTATATTTATATATTTAATATATATATATATATAGTGTTATATTATATATATATTTATATAATATATATGATATATATATATGATATTATATATATTATAATATATATATATATATCTATTATATATATTATTATTACTTTTATATATATACTGCTAATAAACGAGAGCGTCTTGCACGTAACTTATAAAAAGCTAAGTAAAATATGCAACAAATTACTATTTATATTCTTTGTGTTTTTAAAGTTCCGTTTTTGATTTTAAAACTTTAAAAAAAAAAATTATTTTATTTCTAATATTTATTAATATCATAAATATAAGTTAATCTAGGTCTGGCAGCCGTAACTCTCTCATCAAACCCTTCCATCTCTGCAAAGTAATACGAATAGCAAGATTACCATGAATATTGGATGTTTAATTATGGAGCTCTTGTTAAGAAGGTTATTTTCTTTTTATTTTATGAGCTATAGAAGCTAAATTATATTTATATATTATTAAATATATTATTATATTTATATATATATATATATTATATTATATTATTTATATACTATATATAGTATATATATATATTTATATATTAATACCGCGAGCAATTACCAAAACGAATGTTGAACTATTTAGATTAATTTTATTAGCCGACTAGTTTCGGGTAAGGATACTTCTTCCCATATACCATATATCAAAGTGATGTTAGTTAAAATAAATAAGTTGAAATAGAGTTTGATCGTGTGGAAAACTTGTGATTTAAATATCATACAGCGAAGAGTGCTTAATTTGAGACAAAATTTCACTTCAATAGTATTAAGCTATTAAATTTAGATGTTCATTTAAGGTCGGTTTGAGATGCCAAATATACAAGTATTCTAACAACTGAAGATCGGGTTCCTCAGTTTGAGACAATATTCCAAAATTGGTTATTTCTGTTTTTATTGGATGGCCTGTCCTGAAGAGATATGCAGCATATTAGAGACTGAATGAGGAGAGGATGAGTAATGGTCTAGAGTTCTAAATGAAAATACGTTTATGCTCCGCACAAACCCTTGTGGTATAAGGCTTCGTATGTCTTTCCATTGTACGGGGCATCGCTAAGTCAACCGCATGGTAAATGATATGGATACTGATGAGCATAAATGGTAATGTGGGAGTTGTATTTCTTGATTTAAAATTATTGCTATTATTTTGTTTATCTTTAAATCTAAATCTAAATTTAATTAAACTGTGTAAAGTTTGTTTTTTAAAACTACTGTCAATGTTACGAAGAGAATTTCGGTAATGCTTTCATGCTCCCCAGAAAAGGACTCGCTCAGTATGACAAAATTATCTTGGGAGCTGTAATTAGCTGAGATTAGTCTTTAGAATGTTTGACTGAATAATAGATTTTCGAAAAGTTTGAGTCATAAAAATTCTGGGAACCCATTCTTCAGAAATAATGTTATCAGAAAATCAAGTTATTTGTAAAATTAACCAAAGATGACGGAAATTTTATATCCCCTGCATAAAAGAGTTTTTAATTAAGTTGATTTTTAAAAATGTCGGAATGAAAGAAATAAAACTTTTTTCACGTCCACAATATATATATATATAGAGTATTTATATATATATTATTATATAGTATATAATATATATATATATATATATATATAATATATATATATATATTATATATTAATATATATTTATTTGATAGTATACTATATATACCGGTTACTAATTATATATGTATATATAGTGTTATTTATATATATATATATATAGATATATATTATATATAATAATATAGTATTATATATCATTATATATTATTATATATATCTATACTATACCTGTGTTATAATATAGTATATATATTATTATATATATTATATATATATATATTATATATATATATTATATATATAATAAGTATTTATCATATATATATCTATATATATATATATATCATAATATATAATAATAATATATAATATATTATATTATATATATAATTTATATATATATTTATATTATATATATATATATATATATATATATATAATTATATACTATATATTATATATATATTAATTATATTATTATATTTATTATATATACTATATTAATATATTTTATTATATACTATACTATATATTATATATATTATATATATATATTATATATTATATATATATATATTATTAATTAATTATAATATATTATTATATTTTATTATATACTATCATATATATATTATTTTTATATATTACAGAGGTAGTGAGCGGCCTTTGGTGATGAAATATGAAGGAATCAAATAGATGCTAAAGGTTAAAAGGTAATAAAAATTATTACATTTAAAGTTATTTAAATAAAATCATGAGCTTTCGTTCCTAATTGCTGGAACCTCGTTCAGATGAAATTATATTCTCATTTCTTCATTAATAAAAAGCAAAAGTTTTATTGTAACTAATATTTAAAGTTTGATTATATTTAATTTTGTTAAAATTTTTTGTGGTGCTCAAATATTATTTTGTATTATGTGTCAATGTTGTAACACATTTTTGCATTATTGAAATTATGTTATGTCTGGTACCATTATGAATTGATGATTTTGAGTGACTTTGTCAAAAAAGCTTTCAACATTTAAATGTGGACTATATTATATAGAGGTTTTATGTTTATGCCACCTTAGCTTCTCCATACCATATCAAAAAAAAAAAATAAAATAAAATATCTTACAGTAGATTTTTCACTTTTTTTTTTATGTAGTAGAGGTGGAAATTAGCAAAATTATAAATTCTCAAAATTTTTTTTTTTTACTGTTCACCCAGCTTTTATGGCATGTCCAGAGGTAAAATGATTAATTAGGTATGTAGAAATATGCCTAAATAAAAGTTGTATATGTTGTTAAATTCTATTTACTCTAATTTATTTTAAAAACTCAGGTGAATATTAAAAATTAGCAAATATTCACTTTTGACAAATATAAATTCTATACTCTGCCAGAAAAATTAAAAAAAATAAATAATCCATGAAAAGATTTTCTTACTTTTGGATACTATTAAAGGAGGTATAAACTTAATACATCTATTGGTTTGTAACGTCCAATTATATTTACACCAAAATTTCATAAAAATCAGATGAATAGTAAATATTCTTAAGAGCAAACTTTCAATTTCAATAATTTTTTTCTTTAACAATATAGATTTATGATAGTTGCAGTTTTTACTGTTTAATTAATATAACAAAAAATTCTTAATCAGAACTCATTGTTAACTACAGTAACTAAATTTATTCCTTTGTAAAATATTGGAGAATGAATATTAATATGATGAAATTTATTAAATTATAAAAAGTTTTTGATTTACAAAATGTGGTGCATAATTAGGAGTGTACTGTATTTCAGCATTTTCAGGTCAAAGGCTATTTCTTTTTGAGCTGTAAATGTTACCAATATCTGGAGGCTACGTTACATTCATTTACATTAACAATTTTAATACATTGTCATTTGATATCAATTATAGTGTTATTGGAGATTATACATCCTATCCCTTAATTATGAGATTTATAATTGGCAAAAATAACGATGGTGACATTGAGTATGGTGGAGGGAACCATAAGTATTTAGTAAGGTTGCTTGAAGATACTTTACTCTCATCTATAGCTTGATTTCCTCAATTAGTTTTCTTTATGAATTCGTGGCTCTTTTGTTGAGTTTTCGTTGTTTCTATGTTTCTCTACTATAGCTTCCTTATTATGTATTAGCATTACAAAATTGCCATTTGACAAGGGAATTTTGCCAATTGCTTGGATTCCACCTCAATACTTTTTTCTTCCTTTTTTGAGAATTTCTTTTATCTCTTCAATATTATATGGTTATTTCATTTTCTTCAATTGCTTCATGTGATTGCTTGAACGTTCTAATTTTTGTACTTGCATTTCCTTTTCAATAACTTTTGAGGGTAAATAGTCAGTTTTTGTTTGTTTCATAGCTTTTATTAGTGCCGTTATCTAGCCTAATTCTTTTTTCTATTATATTGGCTTTTCTAACCTATTTCTCGCTCTATATGCAGCCCTCAATTAGCATTCATGCAATATGAGTTCTAAAGGTATTTTCTCTCTTCTTATATATTTGATATTTTCTTCCTTTTTTATTCTCTCCTTTTGGTCTCGAACTCGAGCCATCGCTGTTGTTTTCCTTGTTTTCATTATATTACGCTACTCTTATATATTTAATATTATATATTATATTATTCTTATTAACATTATTATTATATATATATATATAATATATTATATTATATATATAATTATACATATATACTTATTAATATAAAAATATATATGTAATGCATAATTATTATAATACAAATATAACCAACGACTTTTGTAAACATGACTTATGTTATTTATAGAGAGAGAGAGAAGAAAAGTTAAATCTGAGGATCTTCTCACCATGGCATTTTTGCTGAGAAAATAATCTTCTAATGAAGCAAAATTTTCTGAGTGATGTTGCATTCAAACCAACCTCCATTGAGTAAGTTTAAGCTGATAGGTCTCAATCTTAGAAATATTTCCCTAAAACCATCCATATTTATGACGGACGTAAAGTTATAGTTGTTCTGAGAACAACCAAGTTTATTACAAATTTTAAGATATTCAATATTAATTATTTCATATCATATTTATTTATTTAAGTTATTTTATTTCTACAATTTTTACTGCCTAAATCTATCACTTCGAACATGGACTTAAACAAATATATATTTTTTTAATAGATGCAAAAAATTCCCGATTTTATTTTAATCGCTTTCCACTTTTATACAATTACCTAATAAACTGACACGTCACACAACTGTAATACGCAATCATAAACATGCGATGTATACTGTGTAGATACTTAATAATATATATATTTTATATATATATATATATATATATATATATATACTATATATATATAAATATAAGTTAGATATAATATTTAATATATATCTTATATATATATATTTATATCATGAGACCAATAAATATATATAATAGTATTAGTATATATATATATTATATATTATTATATATATATTATATTACTATATAATATATATATATATTATATTATATATATATTATAATAATATATAATTCTATATTATATATTTATATATATATATATTATATTATATATATATTTATATATTACTATTATTATAAATATATATCATATATATATAATATATATATTACTTAATATACTATAATATATAAGACACATTACTTTCGCAGAGGTTTTTATTTTTTAGATTTTTAAGGGTGGAAATGTGGTTTTTGGTTTGCTATCTCGTTGCATAACCGCTTTTACATATTAATTGGGCAGAAGCCTCCGTTCTTAATATCCCCGAAGATGTTCACTGTCAATATTTTTTTCATTTATCTGTTTATGTGGATTTTTTACTCTTCTGCCATGTATTTTCATATTTAGTATAAGAGTTCCTTTGCTTTTTGGTTGATTGTGATATTATTGTTTATATATTATATATATATATAATATATATATTTATTATATTATATATATATATTTTATATATATTTATATATACTATATTATATTATTATTATATAATATAATATTATATATATATATATATATATAAAATATATATATTTATCTATGTATATTTATTATTAATATATATAATTATATATATAATATATAATAATATTATATATATCTTATATATATATTATATTATATAACTATATATTTATTATATATATATTTATATTTTTTTTATATATATATATATCATATATAATTATTTTATATTATTAATTATAATATTATTATATATATACGATATATATATTATATATATAGTATTATATATATATATTTATATATATTATTATTACTATATATACTATAATATATATATTATATACGGCATATTTATATATATACTATAAAATTATATATATATATATATATAAATATTATATATATATACTATATATTTATTATATATATTATATATATATTATATACGGTATATATAATTATATATAATATTTATATATAATAACATTATATATATTAATATATATATTAATTATATTATATCAAATATATACTATATATATATATATATATAAGTATATTATCATTTTTATATATATTATTATCATAATATATATTATTTATATATATATATTTATATATACCTATATATATTATATATATATAATATATATATTATTTTAATATATATTATATTATATATATTTATATATATATATTATATTAATTATATATATTATATCTATATTTATAACTCATATATATATATAATATATATATATACTATATATTATATATATATATATATATATAATATATTATATATTAATTATATATATATTATATATTACTATATATTATATAGTATATTATAGTATATATATATATATATTCTTATATATATTAATATTTTTATAATATATATTATATATATATATACTATAGTATTATATACTAGTAATATTATAAATATATATCATATTAATAATACCGTATTACAGATTACTATATGTAGTTCACCGACGTCTATTATATAAAATTGCAGATTGTAACGTCATCTCAACGTGAATTACTGTTTCCATGACCTTTACCCAATTATACATAGCTTATTTCTTAAGATATATTTAAATTACTCCTCAGATATATACTATTTAATACTATATATTATACTATTATATTAAATTATATATTAAATATATAATATTATATATATATATTATAATATATATATATATATATATTATATATAGTTATATACTATATATAATTTATTAATATATTAATCATATATATATATATATATATATTAATATATATATATGATATGATATATATGTTAATGTTAGTAAAATATGTTTTTATTATATTATAAAAAGCATATTAGTTATATAGATAAATATTTAAATAATCTCATTTAAATCAGATTAATAAATTTAAAATTCTCAGAAGGTGAGTGTTATCATTAAGTTCCATTGCACATATTTGTTGTGAGGAAGTAAAACGTTTGATGACAATAACAGAATTAAGTCTTCCGCATAAACATAGGTTAAAGATAAGAGTGGTGTCTTCCTATTAGACACAACTATCGCTAAATAAAGACCTTTACTCTATATATTTTAATTGTAACATGTTATATTATTAATAATATACTGAAGTGAAATATAATGATTAAGTCTAAAATAAATTTCTCTATGAGTCTCGTTAAGATGAATAGATTATCTCATTGAGGGGTACACATCATTAGCAATTCATTTGCTCCTATGCATAGGTATGAGGTGATTTTAAGAGTCCCCATATCCCACGATTAATCTCGAGGCGATGTATGTATATGTGAACGAAACCTGAATCTCGCTTAGTACTCTTAAGATTAGACCTCACGAAGATTGTAACCAGTTTACTTAATAGCGAACAACCTTAATAAATCGAGGCTCGTTTTAAAACATAGAACTTTTAAGTATGCTTTCTTTCATCTTATCTTGAGTATATTGACAAAATACAGAATCATATTTGCGGTGTGTGGCGTGCATTTCGGGTCAATATGTACATCTCTCATATAAGAAATAGGTGAGACGGGAATAGTGGTGTTGCTACCAGAATCCTTTGAACGAATGAAGACACTCTGGGTAATATGGATGTTAGTGACAGAGATAACTTCCGCGCGTTTTAATATTGAAGAAGAAAAGTTGTAGATTCGTTATTAATTATATGGGATAAGTCCCATAGTTCATGAACCGTATTGAATTTTAAAATGACGTGGGCACACTGTACAGTATCTGTATATATAGTATATCTATTGAAGAGTGTCGCTAGTACAATTTCAACGCGCTTATATAAAATACAGCTTGCTATATTCTTTGCGTAATGACATTCAAGATATTATCAGTAATCAAGATATCAGAGAGAGAGAGAGAGAGACGAGTTACCGACTATCACCGCGATTTTAACAGTGTTGGCTATTGTAAGAAGTCATGGAAAGGTCGGCAGCAGAAGGAGTAGAGAGTGTAACCCGAGTTATATGACATTTCGATAAAGGTGACAGTCGACGTATGGCTGGACCACTTTACATGTAACTGACACCCTAGGTTGACAGGGGCGAAGTTTATATGGTGAATTTTTGAGTAGTAAATGTCCGTGAATAAGCCTACATGTTCTTACAATTTCCTGGTGGTACTTTATATGAGAGTAGATTCGTTAACAATGTTTGAGAATGCTGAGCTTGATAAATCGTGAAGTGAAGTTAAATAACTTTGGGTTTTTACTCGTTCCTGACATTGGATACTTGGCGGAGTGGTTGTTAAAAAGCGACTTACTCAAGATATTCCAAATGCCTTTGGAAATAAGTTCACACATTTCTAAGAGCAAGGAGAAAGCCATTCTAGCAGCTTGAAGTAGGTTCTGGCACATTGCAGTTGTAGCAAGTAGGAATACTTTTTATTTTAAGTAGTTGAATTATATTAGAATTAATAATAGTTTTTGAAGGCCATCTACAGATGGAGATAACAAAACTAAATCATCTGCAACCAATTTAACGGCCGTAGATTATAAAGTGTTATTTATGACTTCGGACCGCTTTATTAATGTGCAGCTTCATCTTTGAAGCTGTAAAAACCAACGACTTGAAGAGATGAGACCTTTGAATCATCGTAAAAAGTTCCAGTGGATGATTCTAATGTTTAGCTTCTGAGGATAACTAGTTGCTTGAAGTGCGCCAATCGAAGAAGTTTCATTGGAGATAACATCAATGATGTCTATAAAACACAGTATATAGGCAGTTTGAACTCTGTATAATACACTATGTGGTCGTCATTGCCTGTAGGCAAAGATCTTGAGCCATCAGGGGTTGTCAATTTCGTTTAAAATATAGAAATAACATTGATGGATGTAGATAATTGGTCTGGGAAGAGGGATGCCGCTGAGGCATGACTGAACTCTAAAAGGTTACGATCAGATTGAGCTTGGTGATTGACGTGGGTGGGACTTATGCTGAATTGAAGTTGGTGGCATGTCGCTTCACGCTGAATTCGAGCTAGGATTATCGAGGGAAATGCCAATTCGCTCTTTTGTCAGCAGTCTGGGTGCGAGGGGATGAAGGGAAATGCATATCTTGTCGGATGTACGGTGTAGGTTGAATAATGAACAAAGCTCAAAGTGGGCCCACTTTATACATTTAAGTAACCGATAGACGAAGCTGAAGATATCGATATAGTAGGTAAATGGTAACTACATCAGTACGTTTTGTAGCATTTGAGCCTTATTAGACTTAGGACTTTGTCCGGAGTTGTAGTATTTCTTGATGGCCTTTCTTCTCTTCAGAGCTCTGATTAGGTTTTAGGTTTTTCCTATTTGGGACATTCCTGCGACCTTTAGAACTTGTAGCCCTGCCCCTGCCCTGTGATTTTACGAGCTTATTTTGCGGTTGACGTCATGAGAATACTCAGTACGAAAACGCGCCAGAGCAATCGCCTTTTAATTGATGCAACGAGGATTGGATCCTGTCGCTATATCTTGCATAGTGTGCAGTCCTCGTTCTTATAGCAGTGTATTTTGCCTAAAACGTATTCACCCTCTTCTAGATACGGAATTGGCGGGAGAGACTCATGACCAGTCAAACTTAGTGAAGAAAATCCTCCAAAAGACCGTCATGGCCTGCTATCTAGGCATACTAGACGAATCCAGAGAAGTAGAGAGAGGAGAAATATGAGTGTATTAGCAATAGGCTTATTATTATGTAACTGGAAGCTTCTTTCCGTATTATGTCTTTACACTAGCAAAGAGGGTAGTTAAGTACAGATGAATGAAAAAAATGCAGAATTGATTAATGGTACGACGTGAGGATATATATCCTGCAGAGAATGCAAGTTTTATTTCTTTGAATGGAGTGAAGGTAGACGTATAGATGAGATTTTCGCAATGTGCTGATTTAAAAGATTGAGGATGCCAGTGAGATTTTAATAGCTGGAATGCGGGAGCAGTTTGCGGTTATCTAAGTGTGGACTTTACACATCAATGGTATAGGCACTTGGTAAATGGACTCGATAAGCGTCGATCTCCACGTACCGATTGATAGTGTAAGTGTTAGTAAAGATGCCGATCAATACCTGTTCAGCGAGAGATAGTGGACCAGTAGGAATGAAGTTATTAACCGGATGTTACGTGATCTGGAGGAAGAAATGAAGAATGCTGATACAGAGGAGCTGTAGTGTAATCCGCACAGGAGGCGATTATTAGATTGACCGATGCTATATGCTCTCAGTTGAGAATAAAATTGAACATTTCAGGTGTTTCGTGAACCCACAAGTGCAATGTTATTCTCGATATAGACGATAGTGGTTATTCGTGCGACTATAACAGTGCAAATTATCTCTAAATCTTTAATTTGCTCTGCTAATGTCGCTATGAATTCCGTGTACTGCTATGAGTTTATCAATGCAGAGGATTTAGAGTCCTACTTAGATTTTAGCAGTAACCTTATTATACGTCAGCTTTAAGTAGGTACTTTGTTACATGGCAGACTGTGTATATATTCTCTGATTATGAGAATTTACGTATCATGTGGAAAATGTGTGTTAAATTTTTCACGTAATTAATGCTCTCTTCTGTTCTCATGAACTCTGCAATCTCACTCGCGGATTGAAAAACGAATTCGATCTCGATGTGAGACGTGATATGGCGCACATCAATCTCAAGTATTTCAGTAATTTTCTATTACTTCGAACTTGATCGAGGCGGAACAATGTTTATCTTGCCTTGTAAAGTATAAGGATCTGTTATGCTCTTACACTAATGCTGGCATTACTGCTGGCAGTAGAAGGCGCATATCTTAAATATATCATTAAATTAGCCTGAGTTAACTATAATTTGTAAAGCGCAAATCTGATTCATTAATTAATTATAATTTAAATAGGGTTATTATCTTTCAATTTAAATTTATTATATTTCAATATAAGTTTAATTCTTTGTACTTATATTTAATTACCATCTATTAGTTAAATGTTCTCTCTTGATATTTAGATAGCTATCCTAGATATATAGTCTATATATACAAATTATAATATGTGTGATCGAGGAAACAGATATTCAGTTTACGTAGAAGATCTATTCTCATAAAAAGGGTTGACTAAGATCTATGCTCTCTCTCGCCGCGTTAACATTGGATAACACTCATCATGATAATGTGTAACAATAGTCTCATTACACAAAACCAAAGACTCAGACTCCTTTCTATTAACATATTATCTCTAATTCAGTTACGCTCAATAGGGTTACCCAGCGATAAACATACTGTGCGTGAGTCATGATTATAATTATCAGTCGATGTATACGTTCATTATGTCCTCGAGCCAAAAGTAGCAAGTCTAGCGTAGTATTTTGATGAGAAGTATTATTGTATTCGGCGCTATTCATAGCGGGTCGCATAATAGTAAATACATATATGGAGTTAAAGTGTATTTTTTATATTCTCTTTGCTTTTTATACTGGTGTTGTAGAACTTGTAAGTGGGTAAACCGACAATATATTGAAACAGTCCACGTAACTGATAAGATATTGTGCGTGAGAGAGACCCTTTCACTTTTCGAAGCCTAATTCATCTTTTCAATTGATGCTATACCCGAACCGATTAACTTTCAGGAGTTGAAAGAATAATAGATATATATAGATAATATTCCTGTTTATAAACCGCCGCTATGTACTTTTCACGCGTATAAATCCTTCAATATATAAGTTTTAAGAACACATCGCAGAGGAAGTGATCGAAGTATTGTAGAATCTTTGAGAACCGTGATGTAGACCACACGATGTTCATAGCCTTTGCATAAGCCTTTGACGCGCCGATGACTCGTGAAAACTCGTAGCATGGTGCGACGTAGGAATTACACGACTCTGTGACTTTATGTTGATTCAGCGATGACCTCGGTTGGGGGATGATGAGACGAGAGAGAGAGAGAGAGATTAGGCGCAGTGATTAGGCTTTATGTGCAGAGAATTTCTAGGGTGTCAGATTTTAGTAGTTCTGGTGGAGAAGCGAGGTTTTCTAATTATGTTACAGATAAGTGTGATCAATGGCCTTATGATATATTGTAAGTATTATGTCTCTGATATATATATACTAAAATATATTCATTGCAGGGGATAGTAATAGATACTCGAATGCATTTTTCTCTACTTGATTAATGATTCGCTTGATAGATATGCTTTAGAGGTTAGACAATGCAATTTAAGGTACGGTATTTGTAATTCGTAATATACTGTATAATGTCTATAGCTGCATTTAAACTTAAATTCTTGATAATAATATCATCAGACCTGTAAATTCTCATGCATCTTCTTGATTCCATGTATCCTACAGTCATTCTCGGCTCTAATTCGTCACTTTGTTCAATCCTTCGTCTATAATTTCTCTTCAGAATAGGCCTCATGGATAACAGAAACTCCTAGACTTTTTATCTTATTCAAATAGTTATTTATCATAAATATCTTTAAGGAACTACACTAATCTCACTAATGGTAAATAAGTATGATTTATTTATTATATACCTCTACATCGATATTGTCGAGTCTAGTATTATTTATTAAACCATTCTCGAGGATAAAATCCTAAGTTGCTAATAACGTACTATGAGCATAGTAGGGTAATGTGAGCTATGTTGATTCCGGGTATAGAAATTTTTATGCGAAGCGTATTGTATTTAAAAGTGAGAGAAGTGAAAGCCTCCTCGCCACGGTACTATATAGTATTGTGAATTTCAGTTTCTTGATATCTCCCAAGTTGGTCAACTCGAGAACGATAACGTGAGATTTGTCCAGACACTGTCCCCAGATTAAACTCTCTCTCCAGCAGCTACTTATGTTCTCCCATCTTCTCACATGTAGACATTCTTGAATAACAAAATTTAACTACACACGCACTATTTCCCCTAAATATATAATATATATATATTATATATATAACTTAATTATTCTTATACATAATATAATATATATATATTATATTATAATATATATATAATATATAATATTATAATATATATGATATAATATATATATTAATATATATATATTATATTATATATTATATTACTATTAACTATTAGTATATTTCATAGTGCGTACTCTTATATAATAACTATTTACTATCTACTAGTCTCTCTCTCTTATCTATCTTTACCTTAACATATTCTCAAACTCCTTATCTCTTCTCTCTAGTATTCAATTACGCTAAAAGTAAATATAATATTAAGTATGTTATTAAATATGATATATGTAATTATACTATATTAATTATTTATTCAACTCAAAGGAGCAAAATAGTACTAATATGATAATAACTAAACTGATATATTAATATTACATATATTTAATAGAGATATTATTATATTTTATATAATTATATTATTATATTAATAGTATATATAGTATATATATTAATATTATATATTATATAATATATTAATATGATTAATAATTAATATATATATATAATTATATATATTTATATTAAATATAATATATATTAATAATATACTATTACTTATATTATATATATATATAGATATATATATTAATTATATATAATATAATATATATTAATATATATTATATTATATATTTATAATAATATATATATTAATTATATATAATATATAATATATATATTAATTGAATTAATTAATATTAAAACATCAATACGTAAAATATATATTAATATTTCCATAAGTTTGAAGATGTGAGTATCGGCTCTATTTTTCTAGATATTATACATCTTCCTTATATTAACCATCCACTCGTTTTGATATCGAGAGTAGGCCTTACTATCTGAAAGGTAACTAGTATATCGGTAGTTCTATTTGTTATATGTCTGTAGGAATATATCATTATCAAGTCTGTATACTACAATCTGCGTAGTGTTCAAGATTAAAGGGCGGGGAAAATTATAGTATGTATAGCTCTTGATTGAGATTTGTGGGCCATCCCTGTTACAGCCTACTTCTATATCTTCCAATCGCGCGATAGAGAATCAGTGCTATTAAAATCCACATTAGTTTATATACCCTTTAACTATATTCACATCAATATGACTGTTGGCCTTAATCTACTATTCCAAGTTATTTAGTTCTTTTAATAATTCGTTATTAAGAGAGTTAGCCTATCTGATTTTTGTCATAGAGTATTCTAGGTTTGGCAAGCTCTCCTTTAAGAGCAATATTTCTTAACTAATAGTTGTATCTTACGATCTTTTCATCTCAGGGTAGGTTACTTCTATGATAGCATAAATAATTGTTTTCTCTACGTCAGACTTAATTAGTGTACCCTTTAGATGCAAATCCAAATTTTGTCGTCCAGTATAATTTCTGCATGTCATCTTTGTATAAGAAACGTTTCTTGTGGATGTTAATGACTGAATTTAATATCCGATACACTTCTTTCTCGTAGTTGTTTATTTGATCAACTTTAGGATCGCATAAACTGTAAGAAAGAGTTTGGTGGTGAGACTGTGTACCATTCAAAATCTGATGATGCTGCTGATAAAGCTAATGGTTGTGAGGTGGAATTTGTAATGACTCTGGTAATGCAAGATGTTGTGATTGCTGGGGTTGAGTTTGGGGGCTTTGCCAAGAAGAAGTATTATTACACTTCATTTTCTAATACTCGTTATACGGTAGTACAGCCACCTTCTTCATTATGCAGATATTCAACTGGTAATCAGAGTAGCAATGACTGAGGAAAGTAGAGGAAGGAATGCACCACCCCCTTCTGTAACAGCTTCTTTTTACTTTTCAGATGGTTTATGTTATGGGAGAGTTTTTTAGTGCTGTTTCTATGTCGGTGTAGCTTCAACTTCTGAGGTCTGTTTAAAGGAACATTGCCCTTTATAAGATTTAAACAGAGTTCGCATTCACACTGCACGATTTTCTCTTCCTCAAAGATTAGTTTGCGCTTTTCAATTGGATTCATCTTTTTAAACTTTTTTATAAGAGGTATATACTTTACAACTAAAGTACTCATTATTCAGGAATGTAAACAGTTTCTATCTCATGCGGCAGAATGTTGGTCCGGAGCAGAACTCTATGCGTGTTCGTTGGTTGAAGTTCACACAATAAGTACCCGTAGGGATTTAATGTAACTTCTTTATATACTTTCAGGAACTCTTTTCTTGCTTATGGGAACATCTGAGCATCTAATACATTAACCTGGCTCATATCTCTTCTCTGTCCAAACAGAATTAGGTATAGTATATTTAAAGAAACAGTTCTCATATACCTGCTTTGATAAAAAATGTTCTGTGTTATGAAAAATACAGAAATATTCAGGTGATTCGAGTACACCGTAAACGATTCAGCTATATCTTCGTTTAGCTTGTGTAGCATATCATCCAACACTACAACTTTATAGCCGTGCAAATTATTCAATGATTTTTTTTAATAACAAAGTTCACACTTCACGGACATAGCCCGACCCTATGAGGGGAATTGTCTATTAACATCTTCGATGTATTCATTAAACTTTCTTTTTAAATAATCCACTGTACACCAGATTAAATTGTCGCAGGGGTATGCTAAGAAGAATTTCAGCTTGCCGTTAAGATACTTAATAGCACGAAAAGGGTATTCTGTCCCACAAGTCGCTGTAAGGACCTGCCACCAGTGCATAGTCGCGGGAACCTGTAGAACATGAATTTAGTTGTCCCGCCATGGAGTAGAGAATGCACCATGAAAGTGGTTCCCATACTCCTACGAGTGCATCAACTGGATAATGTAACCGTTCTCGAAGTTTAGCAGTGAAGAGCATATATATATATATAGTAGATATTAGTTTTCCAGTACTACTAGATATATCCCCGTGATAAGTAAGTATAAGTCATGTAGTATAAACAGGACGGATTATTTATTATAATTTGAGCTATAATAGTACTTATATATATAATATACATATAACATACATATTAAATGGAAATAATATTTAAGGATAGTAAAATCATCTTGCTCATTTAAAACCTTTATTACATAATTAGAAATTAAATAATCATTGACATACATATCTTAATTAAATATATTTAAAAGGTTGTATATTTACAAGGTTATTAAATATATAACATTACTCCAAACATTCAGCAGGAGCTTTATGAGGAGTTCAAATTAAAACGCTCTAAATCTTTACAAATATGCCAGTCATTTATATCGTTATCCATTAGGTAGTTTCTTGCCTCATCAATAATATCCGATAGCACATATGTAAAAAGCTCTCTCAGATATCATAGTATGTTTACATTCTGAATCAGCAGCATAAATACAGTCTCGCCAGTGTTCTCTAAATAGATAGATGAATTTCTGCACATCTATAGAACTTTGGAAGTGTTCAATGATGAGCTCAGGATCATCGGCCAGCATTTTCTTAAATACATAGTATTCCTGGTATAGCATATAATGGACGACAGTAACATAATTAGATAAAACAGTCATTTTCTCCAGCTGCATTAACACCAGCCTGCGCACCTCAGTCATGTATTTCACCTGAGGTAGGCCTGAAATGTAGAATCCATATGATTTACGTTCAAATACTTCTGCTCTATTACACTTCTTCCATATACGAACTTCCATTCTGCTTGTGTTTAGATGTCTAGAAAAAGTTAGAGTAAGTTGCTTGGTTCTGGTTTCTTCGCACTGACTAATAACTGTTCTTGCCCAGTTTAAAACAGGGTTTGGTTTAAAGTACTCCAGAAGCCAGTCTTCAGTGTGTTTACATATACAAAGTAATTCATCGGTGCTCATAAAAACACGCTTGGTATTATAATATTGTGAATGACTAGCACACGTGAAAAATTCAGAACCGTTGGGGTTTCTTTTATATAAGAATGAAACCCCACTCCCTGGGATCTTAATTCCCCATTGTATAATGTCTTCTATAGAGGTATATCTGTTAAGGTTAATCGTGATATTCACAGTGAAAATAGAACATTTTTAAGACGTCGTAAAGAACTTGTTCACCGCTTAACAGCTGAAGCGACAATGGTTTTAAAATGAGCTTAGACCTGCAGGATAATATAAAATTCCTGTTCAAATACAAGTTTAAAGAGCTAAGATAATTTTCGACCAATCACAGGCAAGGCCAAATAGAGATAAGGTTTACTCCATCCAATCACAAAAAAGGTAAACATTTCCTCCTTAGCGACTCAAAAGGTCTCGCTGAACCATAATGTTTCAGATTAAAATACATTTATTCAGTCTTGTTCCTCTGCTGTTATCATGTTTGCTCCGTTTTATCATGATTCGTTTTCTGACTTATCAACTTACGTTTGCAGATAATGGGTGTGTCACCAGATTAACAGGAATATATTTATATAATAAAGACGCAAAGACGTAAAGACGTAAAGACGTTCCGCCAAGCGGTGTGAGGGGCTACTTTCGGTATATTTGTTAAACGTCCTTACGACCTTACGTCTATAGGGTATGTAAAATCTTGTTTTTACATACCCTAAGGTCGTAAGGCCGCAAAGTTTCAATGTTAGATCACGAAACAGCGGAATTGGCAGCACCCCATAAGGGTTATCGACCTTAGTGCCTTAAGGAGTTAGGCCCTTAAAACGTATTTCTAATAAAAATTTAAACTTTTAATAGAAACTTAATTTGTTTTCTATATATGCATAATATTTCTCATCTTTTTAAAATAATAATAATAATAATAATAATAATAATAATAATAATAATAATAATAATAATAATAATAATAATAATAATAATAATAATAATAATAATAATAATAATAATAATAAAATAATAATAAAACATAATTTTTAAAAAAAAATAATAAAATAATAATAAAATAATAAAAATAATAAAAGTATAAGTTGTTTTCTAAATGTGTAAAATGTCTTTCATCTTTTTAAAATAATAATAATAATAATAATAATAATAATAATAATAATAATAATAATAATAATAATAATAATAATAATAATAATAATAATAATAATAATAATAATAATAATAATAATAATAATAATAATAATAATAATAATAATTTGTTATCAATCTTTAAACGCATACTGATGAGAGTTTAAAATTCGAAATGTTCTTTCAAGTTTGCTTTACGAGCTGCTTTGTTCTTATCGTGGTTTGTGTGTTTGGTGTACTGTTTCTTTTCTCTTATGCGCATATTTTCTTGTTTCTTTTTTTGGTAATAATAATAATAATAATAATAATAATAATAATAATAATAATAATAATAATAATAATAATAATAATAATAATAATAATAATAATAATAATAATAATAATAATAATAATAATAATAATAATAATAATAATAATAATAATAATAATAATAATAATTTGTTTTTCACTAATAAAATTAATAATTTGTTTTTCACTAATGAAATTAATAATTTGTTTTTCAAGCTGTCTTGTATGTTTGTTATAGTGTTTTTTATCTTATGCGTGTTTTCCTGTTAATAATAAAATTAATATTAATAATAATAATAAAAATAAAAATAATATAAATAATAATAATTTGTTTTTCAAGTCGTGTCATGTATGTTAGTTTTCTACATTTGCGAAATGTTCTTTCATGTTTTTAAGTGCAGCGTTTGTTTTTATGAGCTGCTGTAAAGTAATAATGTTAATAATACATAATTTGAAGAACATAACAGAGGTAATGAACGCATATGGTCTACGGCCATGTGTACGTAGGTGTACGTAGATGTCTACGTCACCTAAGAGTAGCCTCGAAAGAACATAACACAATTAAAATAACAATAAGTAATGTACGCACATGGTCTACGACCATTGGCGTATTTGAGTTCCCACTGTAAGAGCATATGGATTGATGAAGACGCAACGGGTAGAGATCGGCAAAAAGCACTCATGGAAACGCCGAGTGACATTTGGCTGAGTGGAGGTATATTGGTGAGTTTAGTCTCTTCTATCTACTTTCTCTCTCTCTCTAATTATATATACATATATACTATATATATATATATATATATAATAGTATATGATATATATAGGTATATATATAATAATATTATATATTATAAAAAATATGTATATAGATATATATATAATATATACTTGGTAACCCCACCTCTACTCTTCTATGAGAAGCAAACGATTTTAATTTCATATATTTGGGTTTGTGTAGTAAATGTTCCCATAAATGCTCTTGCATAAATCCCATCCCCTTTACATAACATGTATCTCGTGATGCAAATTCAAACTAGTAATAGACTCTATATATATATATATATATATATATATAATATATATATATATATATATATATATATATTATATATAATATTATATATAATATTATATATAATACTTATTATATTATACTATATATAGTATAATAATTATTAAAGGAATATGAAGTATTATAGCAAGCGCCAATTGTAAATTTGTTTTACGAGCTTTTCTCTTAAAGTAAATAAGCCATTGATGACTGCTATAACTACTCCTATCATTATTATTAATTATTATTATTTTATTATTATTATTATTATTATTATTATTATTATTATTATTATTTTATTATTATTATTATTATTATTATTATTATTAAAATTATTTATTATTATTATTATTATTATTATTAATTATTATTATTATTAATCTATTATTATTATTTATTATTATTACTTATTAAGCGGTAATAGGCGATGTTAAAAAGGAATTGCGTTGTTAGTATATATATACCATAATATATATATATATATAGTATATATATATATATATATATATATATATATATATATATATTATTATATATATATAATATATATATATATATATATATATATATATATATATATATATATTTATTATTATATATATATATATATATATATATATATATATATATATATATATATATATATTATGATTGTTTTAATGTAGTGATATATATATATATATATATATATATATATATATAATATATATATATAATATATATATATATATAATAATATATATATATTATATATATAATATATATATATATAATATAGTTATATATATATATATATATAAATAAATTGTATAAAATATTTATTTTCTTAAAATTAAAAAATAAATGGAATAATTTTTGTTAAAGACAATGGTGAGACTCTAAAAACTCCGATAACAGTATAGTCTTTTTATTCTGATGGTACGAAATATTGTAACCATTTCTCCTTGTAAATATGAGATATTTTCTTAAGAAATCACACAACCCGCCTTCCTTCAGATGCTGGACTATATATTTTTCTTACTGGTTATAATTAATTAATGTCACTATTTATCATTCAAACCTACTGTTCTTACGGTTGTCGCTTAGTGGGCTAATGGACGTATCTATCGTTACTTCAAGCTGGTATAAAAACTGAGACGAGCATATTTAAAAAAATCCGCTCTTGATTTGCCATTTGGTGGTCAAGGATAATGATATAAAACTCTCGCAGTGGTCTCGTATAATTGGCTCGATCAATTTTTGAATTAGGTGATTTAAGTTTCGTCTGCAGGAGTGCAATTCTTTATGTGATTTTATGTGAAGTTTAATCTTAATTTCTAATAGGGTTGGCTGCCGCTAGTGTGTTTGAGTTAGGTGCGGTGCGGCGCAGTGCGTAATTTAAATGTTATCGTGTGGTGCGGTGCGGTTTTGATATTCATCAATGAAAGTGTGAGTAAATTAATATTTGTTATGTCCATAAATTTTTGACGTGTGTAGTCTAGTGAGTAATACATTTGTAAGATTCTTAAAAGTAGTTTATATTGATAGGATTTTATTTCTGCAGGTATGCTTTTATTTAATTAAATAATGTGTCCAGATTTCTAAGTTGTTATTTTTTGATATTAATATAAATGCAAATGGTCATTATATTTAACAAACTCAGTTTGGTCAATGTTTTTATTGTTCAGTAATATGGCTTCAATAAAAGTTTTTTAATTACTATTAAGCAACTTTCATTGAAGTACCGTTGGAATCACATCAGCTGTTGATCATTTACAAACATATGTTTACAATATATTTTGATTTATAATTTTTTTGGCTTAAATATAAAGATTGCTTTTAATATCTTAGTTTTCCTATATTCTTCATTATATATTTTAATTTATTTATATACTTTTGTGCATATATGTTTATATATTTCATATATACCTATATATGTTCGAGTATGTATATAAATTTAATATTAATGTTTCTGTAAGTTTATATATGGTTGTATATATACATTCATGTGCATATAAATGTATACCAAGCCTTATCATATCATATGTTCACTAATGTATATTACGGTAATATTTTAAAGCATATAATAATATCAGGTACTGCAATTATATACATCCTATGCGTGTATAAATAAATATATTCGTATTATGTGTATTTAAATATATATATTCATGAATGTGTAAAACTTTTCTTGTTGTTTTTTAAAGGCAGTACATATTTCATTTTTTTTATTAAAGTATTTTTAAAATTATCCCAGTGGTTTTTTCTTCGTGTTTCCGAGAGTCAGTTGTTTTCTTATTTATTGAATATTCAGTTAATTGATATATTAGGTCTTTAAAGACGTTTATTTTATGATCAAAGCATTGATCATCACCGTAAATAAATTCACTGAAAACGAGTATAGACGACTGGTTGGTTGCATATAAAAAAAAAAGAACCCGTTCGTCCGTTATATTACTTGGATGACCTTCAGGGAGATACGTTGGTAAGTCTTGAGTTTTTATGATTGCACTACAATACTGTACAGGCCGATAACTTATCCAACAGGAGGTCAGAATACTAATATAATACAGGTCGAGAATTATAATAAGTGTCGTGGATGGTTGTCTTGTCACAGGGGCCTGGCCAAGGAATTATATATCTGCTGGAAGAGTAAGTTTTGACATTACAATTATTTATCTTTTAAACCACCCCATTACAATATTTAATGCACTCTAATAAAATATGCACTCTTCCTTTTGAAATATCTCAAAGCACGTGTATGTAAAGTCGGCATCTTCATCTTTTGAAATTATGTGTTCATTCCTTTACCTCTCTCTCTCTCTCTCTCTCTCTCTCTCTCTCTCTCTCTCTCTCTCTCTCTCTCTCTCTCTCTCTCTCTCTCTCTCTCTCTCTCTCTCTCCTTCTCTCTCTCTCTCTCCTTCTCTCATTATATATATAAATATATATATAATATATTAATACTATATATAGTATATATATATATATATTATATATTATATATATATATTATATAATATATATATATATATATCTCTATATAATATATATTTTTTTATATTGTATATTCTATATATATAATGCACCTCTAATAAAAAATAGGCACTTTTCCTTTTGAAATATCTCCAATCACGTTGTATGTAAAGTGGCATCTTTCATCTTTGCACCCCAATTCTATATTCATTCCTTTATCTCTCTCGCTCATTATATATAGTATATATGATATATATATATATATATATATTATATATATAATATATTATATATATATATATATATAATATATATATTATATATAATATATATATATATATATATATATATATGCACTTAGTAATGCAGTATTTTTTGTACAGTTTCTAAATTTAAATTTAGAATAAGGGAAATAGTGGAACGTAAACTGATAAAAGTTTGTCATAAGGTACGAAAGCAATTTCTTTACATTTCTTTAATCTTTAAATATCCTCGGGCCATGACACGGTCCTGTGGGTTAAATACATTGAACTTCCCGAAGTGGCTGGTGTTTGAATCCCGGTCAAGACAGTGACGGGATGACGTCACTGTTTGATTCCACATTCGATGTGACTCTACGCGGGGTGGTGCAAACGGAGTCAACAGATGGTATGCGAAAACGTATGGTGCATAAACATGATTTAGTAGTAGTATAAAATGGCAAGTGATGTCCACTAACCAAAGAGGCTCCGGAGGGGAGTTAAAGGCCCGTGAAACCGTCCAACAGAGCACAATAGCAGACAGAGAGGGGGTGGAGCAAAGATATCCCAACCAAACGATGACAAGGCAAGTGAAAGGGGGGGTGGGGGAAAGTCCTCCCAAAAGACCACCGTATTCGATGACCACCGTGGAGAACAAAGGCCAGGCAGAACAGTCACCGAGCGTGGTGGGTGGAGAGCTCAGAGGAAGCAATCACAGAAGAAACAGTCACAAAGAAAGCAGTCACAGCAGTCGGTGCACACAAAGAGCAACAGTCACAGAGGTTGCTAAAAAGCACTCATGAAAGAACGTGTCGGTGCACACGAAGAGCAACAGTCATAGAGGTCGCTAAAAAGCACTCATGAAAGAAGCTGACATAAGTAATGAACACACATACGTACATACGTGCCTTCGGCACGAATGTACACAGAAATATATGTAATGGATGCACACGGTCTCTGACCGTGTGTATGCGTGCCTACGCAATGCACAGATGCTAAATTGCCCCCAGGTACCTTCCTGAATACACGAAAAAGGCGTGACGTCATGTATCTTTGTCGTACTCATTACTACTGAGAAGACATGGTTGAACAATCCTTTATAAACTTAGAGAGTGGGAATAAAATGTTTGCAAAATTAGAAATGAATGGTCTGTAAAACAGGTCCATGCCCAAAAAACCGATTACGAGAAGCATGATCAGTAGAACTGGGAAAGAAGAAATCTATCTGCTTAGCAGCAGGAGTAGGACCAACCGAAGAAACTTAAAGCCTAAGAAATTCAAAATAATCTAAAAGAATAGACATTTACCAAGAGACATTTGTTACAGTTTTCTTGCTTTAGGAGTTTACCAAAATCTAGTTAAGATGAGTACCTAATACAAATGATATAAAACTTTCGTAAGTAGTGAGTGCAACAATGGATTCACACATGAATTATATCAAGAGTTACTACATAAACACAAATAAATGAATAAAGGTTTATCAACGAAAATAATATTTAATAAAAATCAAAATCAAAATCAAAATCAAAATCAAAATAATAATAATAATAATAAATAATAATATTATATAAAATAATAATATAATAATAATAATAATAATAATAATAATAATAATAATAATAATAATAATAATAATAATAATAATAATAATAATAATAATAATAATAATAATAATAATAATAAATAATAATAATAATAATAATAATAATAATAATAATAATAATAAATAATATATAATATATCATATAATAATAATAATAATAAATAATAATAATATAATAATATAATAATAATAATAATAATATAAATAATATAATAAAGTAATGAATAATAATAATAATATATATAATTAATAATAACTGATTACCTATTTATTACTACAAGATAAGTATTTACATAAGGTCGCCTTAATTTGAAAATTTACTCACATATTTCGGGTTGCATCTTATGGAGAAATCCAAGGGAAGGAATGAACTTGAGTCGTTGTTGCAAAGAGCACAATAATAATTTATGTAAGTAATGTTTGTATCCAGGGAAAGCATTGGAATGTCCAAAACCACATCGTACAATTCGTATTCAATCTGTAATTATATTATATTATATATATATAATATATATATATGATATATATATATAAGCTGTCGTATTATAATGTTTTAAATATTATTTTTAGAATTGTTGTATATATATATATATATAATAATATTATAATATATATTATGATGTCGTGGATGTAATGCCGTCAAAACTTGAATATTAGCCTATGATGAGGATGTGGATGCGAATCTTCTTTTACTGCATTCTTGTGGATTGGGATTTTCAACATTTTATCTAAACTACTTCGAACAAATAAGATTTTTAAAACCGTAATAATTATTTATATTTATATATTATTTTGGTCTGGTAAATATTCTGCAATTGTAACACTGAAAAATTGCAGAAACTTATGAAATGAGACAGGTTTTTGCCACCATTCAATGCGTTATCAGGATACAGAACCAGCATCTAACATAGTATACATCCCACCAATCACTACCACAATGTCCACTCATTTATGAATAGAGAATAATAATGCTAATTTATAGAGGTTGGTTAACATTTAAACCTTATTAAAGGAAAGGTAAAGGAGAACTTTCACTTCTTTCAAAAGTAAGACTGTGTGTGAGAGAGAGAGAGAGAGAGAGAGAGAGAGAGAGAGAGGAGAGAGAGAGAGAGAGAGAGAGAGAGAGAGAGAGAGAGAGAGGAGAGAGAAAGAGAGAGGAGAAGAGAGGAGAGAGAGAGAGAGAGAGAGAAGAGAGAGAGAGTTTTCTCTACCTGCAATACTAAACAGAATATAGTTCGAGGCGCTGCTAGAAGACCAAACTAGACTAACACAAAAGATGACCGAATTTAAGGAATATCTCCTCATATGTTATTAACAATTTGATGCCAAGAGGAAAATTAACGGCATAAGTAGATTTTTTTTTCTCTTTGAACTTTATAGATGATTGTCAAACTCCTTTTCGACTACACTTCTGGGCAAATGTAATTTATTTAGTCAAGTTTGAAAGCAGTTGAACAATACTGCCTTTCACCATTGAAATTACGAAAGATGAAGTGAAACTGGGATTTGTACCGTAAATATCAGAAAGGTTGCTAATGTGAAAATATCATTTGGTTTAAATTGTCAAATTTCATGTTCTTATAAGTTTTTTTAACATTTTTAAACATATTATTTACATTTAGCTTGATCAATAACACTTTCTGTATCTTTGATAAAGATAGCACTGTTCTTGATGATTATTATAGTAGAACCCATGGCTAATCGGAATTCTATTTTTTTTTTCTAAACTCTCTCTAAATTTCAATTCGATGGTCTGATTTCAAAAATGCTTTGGAAAAAAAATTTGCAACGATTTGAATGAAATTAAATAATATGAAATAATATGAAACAGTTGTAAGAGAAGATAATATTTTTTTTACTGATCCTATTTTAATTTTATTTCACAATTGCAAATGATTAGGCGAGACCTTTCATTTTTTTTATTTTCTTCATCAAAATCAGATGAATATATATATATATATATATATATATATATATATAGTGAAGTATATATATATTTATATGGTTATAATATATAAATATATATATATTTTTGCTATATATCTATATGTTTTAGAGCTTTAAATATACTAAATATTAATATATATATACAGAGGAAAAGGCTAATATATATATATATATATAATTTGAATATATATATATATATAATATTAGTCTGTTATATATAATATATATATATATATATATATAAATAGCTATAATATATTATATATATAAATATATATATATAATATATTATATATATATATTATATATAGTTAATATATAATATCTAAATACTTATATATATATATATATATATATATATGTATATATATATATAATATATATATATAATATATATATATATATATATATTAATTATATATATTTATATATTATAGATAAAAATATATATATATAATATATATATATATATATATATATATTTATATTTGCAATTTCTCTATTTTAAATTTATTTATTTATTTTTAATTTACTTTATTTATTTATTTAAAACTGATTCGCAAATTCACAAATAAATTCTTATTTTGATTTTTAAATAACAACGTTAATTGAATTTACTTTCTATAAATTAGATTAATGAAAAGATATGCTAATGGAAATAATATAAACGGTATTATTATTAAACTAAATTTTCCAATTAAAATATAATATTTCGAAATTTGTCATTTCACGTCACTTCATCTCCTAGGAATAGACTTGACGTCTATCAGGGCGACCAGCATTATTGTGGAAAACGTTTTCTTCTCACGGAGTTTAAAGGTCGTTGCCAAAATTTATCCTGGAACCCGATGCTGGCTGTGGACTTAGACGAGAAAATAAAAGGAGAGAACTTCACCCTCTAAGTTGGACCAGCACCTCATCTGACCTTGAAACTTTTCCTTCTAGAATTTACTAAATGTTTATTTCTAGGCACAGTGGTTTCCAATGTTAATCCTCGTAGGAAAGGTTTTCACCCTTTCACCTTTCAGTGGTAGGGACTAGCATCTTCTTCATATGCCCTTTAAACTTTCTCTTTTAGAATTCTCCAGAATATCTTTTCTAGGCATATAAGATTTCAATAGTGAACCTAAAGCATCTTTTTCATATGCCCTTTAAACTTTTTCTTCTATAATTCTCCAGAATATCTTTTCTAGGCATATAAGTTTTCAAGAGTGAACCTAAAGCATCTTTTTCATATATATATGCCCTTTAAACTTTCTCTTCTACAATTCTCCAGAATATCTTTTCTAGGCATATAAGTTTCCAATAGTGAACCTAAAGTTGTTGCAAGACCCAGGTTGCTAGCCCTGTCGCCGTAAATCGGATTTTTCGAAGATCTTGACAACCAAAACCTACTCTTCATTCCGCTGCCATTCTCTTTACAAAATATTTTGTAACGTCTCAAGAACAGGTTTTGCATATCTTCAATTTTTCTTCTCAGTCTTTCCTTTGTTATTTTTTACTTTCCTTTTCCATTGTTTTTAAGACATCTAATCTTGTCAAAGACAAATTTAAATTATGTTTATGGGAATTCTTTTCTTAATAATTAGAGTATTAATGAAGGCTTCAGCGAAAAAAATAATTAAATTTCTTTAAAAAATGTGCTCGTGCTTCACGAGCATTGTCCTATTCAAGGTGAGGAGCTCTCTAGAAATTTGCTTCCTATGATCCGTACAACTGATCGAACCCGGGACCTTTACCACACTATCCGATGGCTCTACTGTGCTATTAATATTTTCGTTAATTGGAGTTCATTAACTATAACGTTTTGTTCTTCTGGTTGAGTCAGGTTCAAATAGTGGCCTTATAGTTACTATTTGGTGATAATGATCTTTTTTTTTCTTATTTTTGGTGGAAATTTAGTGATTTTATTATACTATTATTTTACTAATTTATTTAGTGATTTATTATTTCATAATACCATTTAATGATTTTACTTTTTAATTTTTTCTCTGAAAATTTAGTAATTTTTTCCACTACCTTTCGGTGACATAACTTCTCTTCAAGTGTTCCTTGCATTTCTGGTAGACAATCACCAATCATGTAAATTCCGTCGGACAAGGATTCCTAGGAGAGAAAATTAGAAAATCAATTAAAATAAATCAAAAAATTTAGGAGTTCTTAAAATTATGAGGAAACTATATAATAGGAGAGTGAAGGTCTAACAGATTTTTTAATGATTCTTTTGGGAAAGGAGGCTAATCCATGCTACACAAAACAAAGAAATTGAAGATCCAAATTTCTTAGTTCAGATATCAGACAAAGCGTTGTTCTAGGTAAAGGTGGCGGAGACAAAAAATAAAAGGAAGATGTGTGTGAATAGAAATATATAATTTTACGTTATAAAATTTATGATTCATTAGCCATTGAAATCATTTAATTAATAACTTATCACACCTTATACAGACCTAATTTTAAGTATTATTATTTTTATTATTATTATTTATATTATTATTATTAATATTATTATTTTTATTAGTATTCTTTTTATTATTATTATTTTTATTATTATTTTTATTATTTTTATTATTATTATTTTTATTTATATTTTTTTATACCAGAATTTAAAATTGTTTGTTGTACCTATTGTTTGACTGGAACAGTTTTGATTAACCCATGTGGTTTCTGTCCCCACTTAATGAATTGTAGACCTACTTGAAATTTTTTAGCTTAGGTATTTCAAGCCTGTTAGCAATTATTAGGCTAACATTCTATATTGTAAACTAATTTGAAAGGTAAAGCGGCAAAACACATACGGGTATTCGCCGAACTTTTGAAGACGATAGCCTAACACCGAATTTGCTGATGAGTCATTTTTGCAAACGTTAGTGATTCGGCCTGGTTCGTCACCTACCCAAACTTTTTCCATCGCTTGTAGGTAAATTGACACACATCAAATTATTCGAATGCTCAGAAATTACCTCCGTCCACACATTCGTTATTATTTCAGCAATGGAAGTCTGGGTTATTTTACTTGCTGACAGGGATGGCACGGAAAAAATCAATTGATTTTTTCAACTGATTTTTTCACTTGATTTTTTGCTCCAAAAAAATCATGATTTTTTGCTATATTTGATTTTTTGTTTTTTTATATATATTTTTTAAGTTATTTGGATATTTAAGTGATTTAGCTTCAATAGAAATAAAAAATTAGAACTATAATATCATAGCAAGGCTATTCTGTTACAAATTTCTATACTATAAAAATGTCAACAAAAGATCATGTTTCAAACATGTTTCTTTTATTTCTGATGTAATAATATTATCATTATTACAAATAAACTCTTTGTGTTGTGTGTTTCATTGTGCATAGACTATAAGCCCTATTTTAAGATTTTGAACTCAGATATAGGGCATAGGGTTAAAAATAATACCTAATCGAACTTTAAAAAAAAGTTTGTTTACAAATTATATTTCGCGTGACGTCACGAATCTCAAAAAATCCAAAAAATCCAAAAAATCAAAAAAATCAAAAATTGATTTTTTTCTGAAAAATTCAAAAAAATCCCCAACCCTGATATATATATATATATATATATATATATATATATAATATATATATATATATATATATAATATATATTATATATATATATATATATATATATATATATATATATATAATTATATATTAGTTATAATATATATATATTATATTATATTATATATATAATATATATTATATATAATATATATATATATAATTATATATTATATATATATATATAATATATATATATATATAATTTATATATATATATTATATATATATATATATATTATATAGGTCAGCCTCTAGTCCGTTCCTATGTATCTTAAAAACTTTAATGCTTTGGTATTTGGGTGTTTCGGGGGTTCCTCCGCCCTCCCCACGGGGTATGGAAAACTCCCCCTATGTCCCCGTCGCACGATATACTATGCAGTATATAATATATATATAATATATATATATTATATATATTATAATAATATATATTATATTATATATATATATATATATATTATATATATATATATAATATATATATATGCACGGAAAGAAATTTTGCGATTCAAACCAATCATAATACTTCATACCCGTTATAGACCCGTTACAATTTTGACCCTGTTAAACATAAACCTTTTATATTGATTGACCTATTTTTTGATATTTTTATCATTTAACACAAAATTTATTAATTGTTATTATTACTCATTTATTACATTAATAATACTTTAAGTTGTAATTTTACGCTGATTTCGAAAATGTATTCCGTTTTACTGTAGTAATTAATAGTTTTTAAAGATACATATGAAGGCCTGGAAGCTGGCCTATATATATATATATATATATATATAATATATTATATATATATATATATATATAATATTATTATATATACTATATATTATATATAATATATATCTATACTCATATATATACTATATATCAATTATGTTACGATGAAGGTGAGAATGATGAACTCAGAATATCCTATATTTCTTTATTGTATTCAACATACAGGTAATAGGTCATGGCACATAGATGCCAGATTAAGGGCAGATAAGACTGGAGAATAAGGATAAAACTTTTGAAACCTCCAGAGGAGGTCTGTAAGCCTCCTATATTAGAGTTGTTTGGACTTAAGAACACCCTTTATGGAGAGTGGATTTTTTTATCTATTTTTTTCCTTTTTATCTTGGATAGTGTAATAATCCTATATTTTTTTTTTTTATTCTTTATTTTTTTTTTTTTATATACGTGAGTTAATTTCTATATACGATATTTTTTGGTAATATTTGTTTTTAACATATTTTTTGAATTATATTAATTTTTGTTGTGTCCTTATATTCTATTTACTCTTTTTGTGATTTATTTTATCTTTATATATTATTTGTTATTCAGTTATAATCAGATTTGATATTTTCGCTTGATTTTTTCTATTTATATATATTATTTATTATAAAATTATTTAACAATTACTTTCATATTTCTTATTAGCCTACTTTTTCTCACTATTAAATATATTTAATTAAATCTTTTTTTAATTACTTCTAGTCTCCTGTAAATTTGATTTGTCTTATATTTTGTACCACATATGATTAACTATGCTCAGAAATACAATGTTTAATGTCGATATATATAAATTATATCGTTAAGACCATAAGTCTTCATAATATTTGGTGATATACAATATTGGTTTGTTTGCTTATGATTAACAGTTTTAATATATTCATAATTAGGTTTGAAAGCCTTTTATTATTTTTTTACCTATTATTATTATTGTTATTATTATTATATGTGTGTTTTTATACATTTAAATATATGAAAAGATTATGAATATTATATAATTATTATTATCGTTCATATTATTATTATTATTATTATTTTCTTATTTTTTACTATATAATTTGTGATTAATTTCTAATTATCTTTATATAAGTTCCTTGCAATTTATTATTCCTTCAGTATTATTACTATTCTTATTATCATACTGTTTAATGTTGAAACTAAACGCATAATGACAGCAACAAAAATATTTATTCAAGATTCAAAAAATTAGAATAGTTATGACAGTATATTATCCTTTTTAAAAAATGGTGTGTGAATGTGTACTCTTTTCTCCTATAATATTATTTAATGAAACTGTACATAACTGTTTTCTTTCTAGTTTTACAGTAACAGGTGATGTGTATAGAGATTGGTTGTTAAATTTGTTGATCTTAATATCATAGAGCGATATATATATGTATATAAAGTAAATAAGTATACTTTTAATCATGATGAGGTTGAAAGTAATTTTAAAAGTCAATAAAACTTAATTAATCTAATTAATTAAGAGTATCTTTGTAGTACTCCTTTTTTTTTTATGAATTTTTTGAATTATTTTTATCTCCATAACTATCTCTAATTTCTCTATTCATAATAATTAGTAGTCGTATAGTATTTGATTTATAGATAAGTATTGATTTCTCTGCACCAATTGTCGCAAAGATCCAATGGTGGATTTCTTTCTTATGTGTACAGATCTTTAATGAATAATTGATAACACATAGTAGTACATAAATATTAACAATTCCGCTGAAAGTAACTTAAATATACTTAGTAATAACTCTTATTATCTTATATGTATGCTCATATAATAGCTATATATCTAACTATATCCTATAAATAATATATATACTATTATCTAAAATAAAATAGTAACTAATATGAAGTAATAATTATCAAGTAAGATATGTAGTAAATTCAGTGATGATAACAATAGTTTATTTATAATCCTCTCACTCAACTGAGAAGTTGCAATTTGAATACATTGCAATTAAAAGAATATATAATTTTTTTACAAATCAAGATAAATTCCTGCCGCATAGATATTCTTCGAAAACTTTTGACATCTATCCTGTCTAAGAAGGTATATCTTCTCATTTGACTGAATTTGAGCGAAGCAATTTAATGTATTCTATCTGTATGTAGAGTCATAGCTATTGAGGTATATAAGTGAACTTTATTAATCTCCTATGTAAGTGAAGGATAGTGTATTACTCATCTTACATAATAGTCAAGTTAATCTCTATCTAATTTAACTTAATTGAATTGAATTTGAATTTTATTGTATAACAATGGTGTACTCCTTGAATCTTGATGATATTATATTATCATTGTTTTTGAACCATTTACTGATAATTGGTAAGAGATATTCACTGCTTGCTATCAGTCATCAGTATTCTCACACTTGGAAAGACAGAGTTGGATGTAATATAATAACTCCTATACAATGTAGTTAGAGATGACATCAATTAGAATAGGTGACTAGTGCTTTGTCCTAATGATCCCTATATTTAATTTATAATAAACTTACTCTGATCTTTATCAGTAACATCATCCGTATTAATAATACTGGTACTTGATAAGCAAAGCCTGACTTCCAGACTCTCAGTACAATCTCATCATGATCACCAAGTAAAGCCTCCATGAATGGATAATAAACGTAGTTATTGATATACAGTGTGTGTTTATAGCTAGTGGTCATGACTCCAAAAATTATCTGATACGCTCTTTAATTCTTTACTCATTCTGTTATAGTCGCAGATCTTTTCTGTATCAGAAGTGTGTATATATATCAACTTGATTAGTTTGGCGCATAATTTTAACTACGATAATATTTTTTAAAAATACTAGTCAACTGACTAACCGAAAATCGTAACAATTTTTCGGCATTTCATCTGTTCGTAGAGGTTGCGGTATGGCATAACTGACACAACCTGTGTAAGAGAGAATTATGTGTTGTTACTGATGCTATAACGTGATTATGTTGATTTCGATGATTAGTGTGAGTTGTGTAATTGATTTTGTAATTTTTCTCCTCTCATAAGATTTTGAGAGCAGATGGAAGACATTGTGCGATATGTAATTAATTAAGGTTTCAAGATGTGTGGCCCGTATAATTATTTTAAAAATTTTTTTTTTTAAAATTTTGCAAGCAAGAAAATTTGCATTCGAGAATTTCACATCCATTCCCAACGAACTTAACTCAATAATAATAATAATATATAGTATTATAATAATATTTAGGTTTTATATATTATAAGTGGTACTATTAGATATGATACATATGGTGATATTATTTGAAATTACTTGTTACAGTTGAAAGTAATGTTTAAGGTTTGTATGTGTAGTCTGAATAAACTTTCTCTAGGTAGATTTAACCTAGCTAATTTTAACTTATTATAAACCTACTTCTTTAAATCATTCTCTCAAAAACTGATAACCTAACCTAAATCTAAGAATGGAGAAATAACTGCTGGTCATGAAATTGATTTTTGATGTTTATTGATACGCATTTATGTTCGGAGAACATATATATTTGAAAGACTTTAATCGCCTTCAAACCCATAATCAATATTCTACAACCTATATTGTTTTATGAAATTCCTTGGCTATTTATATCTTGAGTACGATAATAAAAATAAATAATTTAGGAATATCAGGTATGTAGCCAATATTACTCTATTTCGTGATAAACGTTGGAATGTATAAAGTAAATATTGGGATATTAGTGGATGATAATCATATCCATGGGAATGGACACTCAACATGAATATGATACTCTTAGATTGAGTGACGCAGCCGAATATTTAATGTCAAATACATCACGAATGTAAAATTTCCTTTTTCATTTAAATCTTTAATTACTCAACCGAGTATATGCCCTTAGTAAAGTCCATGACACCAGTATTAGTTTATCCAAAGGTAAGTCACCAATTATATTATAATCATATCTATTATGAGGAAGATTAGTCATTTTATGATATTTAATTTTTTTTTTTATATAGGTGTATATATATTCCAGGATATAAATTAATCATCCAAATTTGCAATACTATATATATATATCAATAATCTTGACAAAAATAACATTTTTTACTAGCCTGCCTGGCCTTAGGCTATATAAATTTCACATAGATAGCCATGTAAGTACATTCTGAGTATGAATTGATAGTAGGTATTTATTATATTTGAAACACCATATTAATTTTGACATTCTGATGAATTATTCTCTATTTATAAAGATTACAATCTAGTGAGTAATGATTATAATTCCACTTTTATTTATAAGCTTCTATAGAAAGAATTGTGTAGTGCTATATACAAATCACTGATATGTGAATATTCTACAAAGATGATATGTGAGTCAAGTTCTATCACGCCTGTTGTACGGAGAAATATTAGTCCTTCTCGGGAGTCCTATGCTACCGCAGACGAAATGTATGAGTATAAGTATAGCCGAGAATCGAAGTCATGCGTACTTTATCATTATTCGACCACTATCCTTACATATTAAGGATTCATTGGCTAGTAGAGGAGTTAATAATCAACCGTACTTGTACAAAAAGCACTGCATGTGCTGTCATATTGTGTATCTGTGCAGCACTATCACATATTTACGAGTCTGGGGCTTTTTGAATTCAACGAGAGTCCTATTAAACATTTATATAAATTACAAGCAGCGCCATTGTAAGTACAGGTTACCTATCGTGCGTGTAGAGAATGCTGGATCATCATAATTAGAAAATGTTACTCTCTAATAGAGAGAGAAACGCTTTAGGTTTTGAAAGCGGAGCCCCTTTTTATATCGTTTTAACATTATTAATATTGTTGAAGTTCCCAAATGATGATTTAACATATGGGATCCCTTTTCATTATTGGCTTCAGACAAACATTTAAGTTTTCTAATAGGCCATTGAGATTGATTGATCTATAAGAATCCAAGTAGGATCCTTTAGCCATAATGGCAATTTTGTAAGAAAAGTAGAGGTTGTAACACTTCATATTAACCAAATACGTTGAAAAATGTCTTGATTGGTATATATATTTTCAAGCAGTAATTGGGATGTAAGTCAATAAAGTATACATAGAAAATGCTGCATATCTTATACTATTGTTTAGTTATCACTTGCTCAATTTTTAACATTGATATTATTTAATTATTTAAAGAAACTTTCTTTGAGCCTAATATTATGGTGAGACAAAAATATTTTTTTTAATAAATTTTTTTAGCCTGAAAAATTCATATACACTTTGTGAGCTTCTAGAAAATGAGACAATTTGTGAGACAAATTTTCTTTCAAGAACCTTTATTATTATTTGCAGACTGAAACTACACTATCTGGACACTCACTCACATCATTGATGTTGGACGTAGCACTTGAAAAATAAGAATCCAACATCACGATAACCCACACTCTAAAGTGTAAGGTGCCAATGCACCTCTTAGATTTTGAGAGTCGTGTCGGCTCACCTTGTGCTTCATTGAGATATTAAATTATCGAACCTTAATAGTGAACCTAATATCCTTGACATAATAGTCTAAAATAACATAAAACATAACAAGATGAATGCAATAACATCAACAGATTCTAGTCCGTCATAATAAAGTATTCTCGAGTGGTAGATAGGTGAGAGAAAGCACAACCTTTTAAAATCTTTTTAATCTTTATGTTAATATTATTTAATCTGAACTACAAGAGAATGACGAGGAAACTAAAACTATTACAGCTGGGAACTTTCATCACTCACCATCGTAGGTAACTCACTATATAATTTTCTAAATTTATATATATAATTTCCTTAATTAATTATATTTTAACGATATACTATTTAAATAGTTATACTTTAATTATCAAGTCAATTTAAGGTATTAGAAAACCTTGGACACAAGCATGATAAGCACATCTTTTGTATGAGTATTAATTATATATTGCTCATTACTAATCATTATATTACTTAGAGATAATTATTAATTAGGCTAGTATTTATTTTATAACTTTATATCTGTATTATAGTGATCAATTTAAATTGTCAAAGTAACTCTATTATCTATGTATATATCCTGATGTTGAATTACTAGTTCAATATATTGGGGCGTATAACCAGAAGGGTACGCGTGCTACTGGTGGTGTAAACAGGTGTAGCCTTTAATTGATCATTACTATTAGGTCCCAACTTCTATCATGTATGGATCAACTTACTCATTAAATAGATTACCTAATTACATTAATGGTTGATTACAATAAGATTTAACTAAATTATTACACTTTTGTTTTTAATGGTGGATGAAATAGAAGCATGTGTCTAATATAAATAATAATAATAATTTTTATACAAAAAACATTTAATAAAATTTTTATAGTCATAAATTAACAAATGATAAAATCTGAGATAACATTTGAACAGAGGATTGATGAAAAACATATTAAAGTTCATTTTATGCTTTAAATGTTGTATATTTAAAGATTAGAAATCGTGATTTAATGGACGTGATGATGAGTGGTTCATATGAATCTCAAAACAATCGTAATGTTGATTGATATATGGGCGCAGGCATAGGCTTTAGACTCTGATCATCATCTTGCCTAATCAGAATTTGTGACAAAATACAAGAGAAATATAGCGATGGTTAACTCGATCGATTTTACGCATTAAAATTTTTGGATAGGAACTATGCGGTGAATAATGTATATATGCTCCGAATCTAATTATCGATAAAGGACTGATATGATCATGTTAACCGTGAACTATCTTAATGACTCTCTCAATCAATGTAATAGACATAAGATCTGGTCAGTTAATAGTCATTACCTCATTTAGTAAGATGGTAAAAAGAAATTAAGTTTTAAGTTGACATCAAAAGATATTATAAGTTATTCACTCGATTTGAGCACTTAAGGTGTTTACTATATATATTATACTTATCAGATTTTGAATATATGAGTCTGTGATGGATAACCCAAATATTATATTAATTTTTAATACTCAGTAAAGGTAGAACGACTACAGCTGAACTTCTTTACAATTAAATCCTATATCATATAACCTTAGTTTATATGTGACTGGAATAGACATCTCAATCTATATAGGCTATTTAACTAAATTATTTATATTTTATCTAAATCTTTTCATAATTCTCTTAGTTAAGAGTGGAATAATATAAGAGTAAAATTTTTATATTTAGTTATTCTACTATTTGGCAAATATCCAGTGATTTTTGAATGAAAACCAAAAGAGCAAGTTAAATTTCAATTTAACATTCTTCGAATCCATAAGAATACTCTATATCTTAATATGTTTTTATCGTTTGTGACATATATATTAGGACTAATATAATATCAACAACTTAGTTTGCATTTTATCTAATCTCGTTTCAACAATAGGAATCTATACTTATTATTGTCATTTACAAATTCCATCAACTTTGCAGCTCTTTTCTCTACCTTTAAAATACATTAGAATGAGTATCTTCGTAATAGTTCGCAACGCACCTCTATATACTTCACCTTTCGCTTGCTCTGCTAATTTAAAGATCCAAAGGAATGACTCATTGCCTCCCTATAACAGAGATAGCTCCTTCTTTATAAGATTGACCTTCTCACAAGGACGAGATATAGATAAGCAGAAGATAGGAGGAGTTTAGAGAACGGCATTAGAGATGAATGGAGTGAATGAAAGAAGGTTAGAATAGATGGTGAGGGCAATATTTAGATTTTTTTGAAATTTGGGACCAGCAATGTCGAAGGAATGGGAAATAGTTTGAATATGTGAATATCTATATACAACTGATTAAGTGGGAGTGAAAAGTCTTGCCTTAAGGATTAATCTTATTATGTTGAAGTTAGTGTATACAACAAAGATTGGGAGGTAGTGAATAAAACTTAAGAGTTTTCCATAAGATATATAATATAAGAAACCGAGATCGTTTTAATATTGAAAAGACTCTAGAACAGAACTATTTAATTTTATAATATTCCATATATAGAGAGGTGATTTATCTAATTCTCTCAATTGTGTTAATATATTTGTTTACGTGTGCTTGGTTGTATTTTTTTCATTCAATAATAAGTTATTAGAGTCTATTAATAGACTAATTTCTTTCTTGCTTTCTTTTTTTTAATTTTCATCTTATTCTTTTATCATTTCACAGGTAAAACTAAAATAATTGGACGAAATTGATTAGTACATAGAATATACTTAATATTAGTAAGAATCGCTTCATACTACGCAACATAGAGTGGCAATTCTAGGTCGTGGAGAAGAGGGCATGAGAGTAACAAGAACTAGTCATGTTGACATTTTAATATCTTGTAATCATAGAACAGTCATCTCTTATTACTTAGATCTGCGTATCATTAAACGATCAATTAAATTACTTACCTTAATGTATATATTATATCGTATTGAGTGCTTTGAATTTAGGCGCAAACTATCACTTAACAGATACTTATATATTAATTGGTGTGATTGTGATGGAAGTCGCAGCGCTGTTATCTTTCGCTTAGTATAAAATGATAGTGACCTATTCTGTGAACGCTCACAGCTCCCGAAATAATTGGCCATACGAATCTGAAGCACTCGTAAATACTTTTCCCCTATACCAATATTCCTTATAGTTAATAAGTTGAATTAATAGGACTAACGAATATATAAAACTATATATTGGTGGGGGTGCTTTGAATAAAGCTGAATGACGCTAAATTTAATGGTAAATTATATGTGATGAGAACGGAGGAAAAATATTATTCTTTATGACTTTTAAATATGCATTATCACCGCATACTTTCGAGGCTCCTTATAACATTTCTTAATCATTACATATCAATAGATTGATAATAAAGATGTAATTAAATCACAATATAATAAATACTTAATAATATATTGTCTAATCATATGGTGCATCTATATAAGATAGAGTAATGCTTTCTTTACATGCTTCCCATGACAATTGATACTAGTTTGGCTCGAAGTATAGTTTGTCGCTCATTTAGTTACTGTAATTGATTGAGTATCTCTCAGAAGTAGATGATAGTGTCATATAGGAATAATTATTTTCAAATGTTCATAAATTTTTACTCGTTTGCTAATTAATTATCTTAAGCATTCCTAAATGTATAATTTTATGATTATAACATATGCAAAATTACTTGTGTTTATTTTAAATACAATAAGACATAGATTATAATTTCGTTGGGATGAATAAAAACATTCGTTATCTATATATGAATTTATTTGATAAATAACACTTTTGGTATTTTGGATTTAGATATAAAAATACTATGATGATAGTACGTTTTACAGTTATATACATCCATTCATCTTCTATTAGTAGATTATGTAAATTTTGTAATATTGCTGCATTCTACATACGGTGCTAGATATTTCAGTGTAATAATACAGGGGTTCTTATTATCTTCTGTCTGGATTTTTTCTGTAACCGTTTTTCATGTAACATTTTTAATATATAATTGAAGTTGTATTTATTGACGCAGATACGATGTACTCATTTGTCGCACATATATTATTTCTATATATTTTAAAATTAAGCAGTTTTCACTATTGATAGTCAGTATATGAGCGCTCTATAATAAAATATTTGAACTTAGGCGACAGCATTTATTGATTGCGGGGCTAAGGGGAAATCTGGTCATATTTTTGACTGTATGTAAATATCTAAGATAGACTTGGTATTTTAATTCGTACTATGAAACTATAGATCGAGAGTGGTTGTTGTGAAGCATTATGGTATTCCATAGTCAAATCTCGAGGTCTCATTTATGAGTCTGTCAACGGTCACTTGCCATGGTTTCAATAATTCTCAGTGTGTGAGTGTCAGTAGGTATGGTGGCCTGATGTTGTGCAGACCTCAATCATTGACGAACTCATAACAGTATCATTTCGAAACTCACTTCGTGATCAAGTAGTGGGAAGGCTAATCATTTGTGTGAAATTACTAAACCTAGCTATGCTTAGTTTAGTCTTTAGAGAACATAAACGAGTCGAGGTACCCTCTACAACTATAGCAGAATATTGTATTGTAGTTGTGTTTAACTATATATCTACAAAATGATACTTCGCATTATATCATTTTCACATAGAATAGATGTTAATACTCGCATTTAAGAGTTAATCACCTTGTCACAGCTATTTATTAATGTTTCATATTATTGTCAGTCGGAAGACTATTTAATCATTGCCTTAATATGGTTCATTCTATAGCAATAAATTAATGCATTTATAATATTATAAAATCACGATATATCATGATGAATGAATATTTTTCGAATGTGATAATTACACAAATTAGAAAAACTCTCTATACATGTATGCTCCTTAACGTTTCGTTACGGAAGCTAAAGGAAGCTGTATCACAGAGGTGACAGAAAATTCACCATAAAAAGCCATATTAGAAAAGGCTTACTATTTATTTATTCTTTATGTAAATTAAATCCACTTTAACGTTTAGTTTCGTGAATTTCAGTATGTATATATGTTTATATATTAGCATTATTATTCCAATTATATAATTTAATCTATGTAATTAAATGAACACTATTTGAAGTTCACAAAGTGGATATAAACTCAACTTATATATTATTTTAAAGTTTGCTCTGTGATAAATAAATCTTATATGGTTAATCTCTTTATTATTTTCTCGTATTAATTAGAATTTATTTTTTTAGTATGAAGTCAGCAACACATATTCATAATAATTCTATATTACCTAAATGTTTGATTGCTTCTTTTCCTTCTTTCATGTAGGTTCTGCGCTCAAAGAAACGCACAATCTATAGCTCTAAGAAAGAATTTCAGCTGAAAGAGGAGTAAGAGAGTAATTTGTATTTCACAACAGTCAATTATGAGCGAGTTTAGGAAATTAAATTGTACTCGCATCACCTATACCTAATTTAATATATACATAATTTAATTTTGATATTAATTTCATAGGTTTGGTTATATTAAGAATTTTTTTTATATATAATCACTATCTCATTAAAAAAGTTATGTTACGTACGAGGAAGTAGAGGGATGTAGTACAACACTCCATTTCATCGTAGGAATAATTTTTATAGTTAATTATCTAATTAAGTAATAGATTTGCTTATTGACGTAGAGATTGATAGATATCTCTTTATATAGTTAGTAATAAGGCGTTTTTAATCCAATAAACATACTTATACATATCTCCTCGTAATGAAGTTGATATAATAATAAGCTATAGATATCTGCAATGCATTTCTATCCTTTATTATTAATCTCTATAGTGTCTGTTTACAAATTGATACGATACTAACTTAGTCGACGGTCGCTAACACATCAGGATCAGAACAATTGTAGGAATAGTCTAAAGATAAATATTTACATTCTTGTCGCATCACGATATGAATGGGAAGTAGTAGAAGGAAGATTAGGCTGTAGTAAAAATATATAGGGGTAAAGAGTGGTATTGCTTGTATAACCTGTCTATCAATGAAGGCTTGTATCTCCGGAGGAATCACGCAAAGACAGCATTAGAGAAAAGAGGGGAAGGCACTGAACGACATTTTTCGCTGATAGAGTTTCCGAGCAGGACGTATTGAATGAACGCTCAAATAATTGAGCAAACTCGTATAGCCCCATGAGATATGAATGCATTTGCAAGATGAAAATAGCATTGCTAATATGCTCTCACCTCGCTCATCTCTCACGTGTCCAATTCACAACAGACCTCTATACAATAATATTTGATAACATTTTTGAAATTTATGTAAAATTTGTTTATTTTCAAGATCTAAATATAAATAAAATTTGAGTTGAATAGATTGTACTCTAAGGCTTATAATGCAAAAATCTTTTGTAAATTGAATTTTTTGAGTGAATTAAAATGTAAATATGGCCTATATCCTACATCAATTAGGCAATATTATTTAAACATTTTAATGAGAGCCTTTAAAAGTCAATTAAAAGACCATAACACACAAAAAAAAACATAATTTGTCAGGTTGATATATGACTATAAGTGCACTACGTACCTATGAAGCTCATAAAGTTATGAGCTTGAATAATTCTTTGATCAGGAAATCCACTGTAATGGAAGCGGTTAGGCATGATTATGTGTGTGTGTGTCCTTTTTGTGTGTGTTGTTGTTGTTTTTATTTTTTTTCTAGCATTTCATTTTTTCTAAAATCACAAAATTTTTGTAATTATTATACTATCACTGCACTAATATTTTTAAAGATCACTAACTAAATCTCTTAGTTTAATTTTAACTTATTTATAATTCTTGTATAATTACAATTCCGAAATTATCCTTCTTGCTAACGGCGGCTTCAAATTTAGTTCTTGAAAAATGATTCAATATTTTCATATGTCTAAATAAACTTAATTTTAAAAATAGATTTTGACCTAATAATATCCTACACACAAAATATCGAAAACTGCTATAAGCTTCTGAGAGCATTTCAAAAATTAATTTTGCAATATTCTTAGAAGAAATATTATTAGAATGAGTTTCTGGGGCATGAAGAAGATAGAAATGCTTGAAAGCAGCGACTTTGCTAAGCAGATTAAATTACAAAAAAAAATCTTTGAAAGATATAAGGTTTTTAAAAAAAAGTGATATATAGGTACAATTGTGAAAATAAATTAAACCATTAATTTGACACCTTTTTCAAAAGATTTTTTTGCTCTTTGAATAAGATCTGGATAGTCCTTAGAACTCTGCCTTATGGTTTTAGTAATCTATCACTTAAAATCTTAGTTAGGGTAAATTTGATTGGTGAGAAGGTAAAGAGAATAGAGATAGGTTGATAGTGAAAATATTTGAAAAGAAATGAAGAAATTTACCTCTACCCTTTTACATTTGATTTTTGAAATTTTGTTACACACAATACGACTAAATAGGTACGGTTTTGAATTGAAATGTCGATCGCCACAAATTGGTGTCAAGACCAAAAGTGATTTCCTAGTCAGAATTTAGTGCAATTTCCATTCCACATGTAAGACGAACATAATAGATCGCTATACAATACTGTAGCTTATAGCTAATAGTTTCTATATCCTAAAATAAAATACTATATCCTAAAATAAAATACTAAAATGAGTAAAATAGAAGAGAAATATGTGGAAGTATATAATAGTTTTTTCTTTTTAACTTTGAAAGGAAAGAGGATCCTAAGAAGCGACTCTGAAAGCAGAAGTCTGCAACTCTTACCTTTTGAATTTCCAGGAAAACTAAGCCTCCTTCTTTAGAGTTGTTCGGACTTAAGGACACCCTTATAGATATGATTTTTTTTATTGGCGAAGAATAGATGAAGGATTTTCTGTTTTTGTCTTTTTTTAAGGAACTTTTTAGACGAATTTGTGAAATTACTTAATATGTTGAAATTTAATTTTTTGTTATAATATTGTTTTTAAATAATAATAATAATTATTATTTAAATAATAGTAATAATAATAATAATAATAATAATAATAATAATAATAATAATAATAATAATAATAATAATAATAATAATAATAATAATAATAATAATAATAATAATAATAATAATAAACAAGCAACAAATGGTAATAACTATTTTTAAAACAAGAATTTATTTAAAAAAATGCTATTAAGTATAGCCATAATTTAGATTATGCCATAGATTATGCTTTTAGATTATGGTATAGTACAATTGATAACGTATTAACGTTATTTTTTTTATCACTTTGCAATTTGGCTAGAAAATCATTTTTACGGTCAAAATGGAGATAGCAACCTAGGTATCATATGATCATACCATACCTCATGCGGAATGTTGGACTATGATCTTATTCTGAATAAAAATTATTTATTATGTTTTCATGTGTATACTACTTTCTATATATTCATTTATATAGATTTTTATTTCATTTCATATTAATTTTAGCATTTAAATACAAAGTTTCAAACAAAAAAATATTTGTTAAGTGGTGGTGATGTTAAATATATAAATAAATAAAAATAAAATTTGGGACCGAAATTTTTAGCTAGTATTAAAGATAAAGTGTGATTCATAAATTCATTTTATTATTATTATTATTATTATTATTATTATTATTATTATTATTATTATTATTATTATTATTATTATTATATCGTTTAGATAAGGAAAATATTTAGATAGTACAGAAAATAATTATTCTAGTATACGTAGGTACGTTCTGGGATAGGCCTAACTTGACTACGTATCTACGTTCTGTGATAGGCCTACCTAGGCTAATAAACTTACCCATATGAAATAAGTGGTTACCGCAGATTTTTATAAAAATCACAGGATATACTCTAAAAAAATAATAATGAAAACGAAAATTGGCGCTCTCTTTAGGAAAAAAGCTACGGTAATTGTTTACAGAAAGGGGCTCTAAACAGATTTTTATAAAATTCACAGCGTAGACTCTAAAAAAAATAGTAATGAAGAATAAAAAAAAATTTGTCAGTCTCTTTAGGAAAAAAAAGTTATAGACTCTCATAGCATGGAATATTCCCATAGGGTTTTCTTATACTTGAACTGGGCGGAATTTCGTTTTATAGCACTTTACTATTTTGGTGAATTTAGAATGTGCAAGGCAAAGCAAGACTATAACCCGCAGATAGCGAAACCATAGGGGTCTAGTGTAAAAATCGATATAGAATACGCAAGCCAAGGCAAGACTATAACCCAAAGATATTTTAACCCTAGTGTAAAAAGATAAATAGTAAAAAAAAAAAATTGTAAATGTAATAAAAATTTATTCTGTAATATATATAATCCATAATATATTGATTATATTTTAATGGTTCAATAATTTTTAAAGGTTTTCAATAATAATTTTTAAAATTTTTAACCATCTTGGAGTTAATTTTTTGGTAATAGTCCATTTTAGGGTAATCTTATCAGATATCGATTTTTTAAAAAGATAAATGATTTTATAATATTGCTATCTAAGAGAGTTGCCATATCGTTTGAATTACAGAATATGTCTGAATGCATGGAACCAATATTAAAAAAAAAAAGTTTTATAATTTAAGCACATATTTACACATAAATATAAAACATTATTTTACTAGAGTGTTTTATATATATATATATATATATATATATATATATATATATATATATATATATATATATATATATATATATATATATATATATATATATATATATATATATATATAATTTTTTTTTCTCATAAAATATATTTTTATATGTAATTGATTTATGCAATGATAGTTCTTTAAAAATTTTTATTTTCCTGAATATAAAAACTTCAATGTCTCAATAATTGATATTTAATAAAGAAAGGCATGTGTAAATAAACTTGAATCATTGATAAATAATTAATTAGAAAAAATTAAAGTTATCCCAAAAAATAAAAGTGTTATTGGTTAGTTAATTTTATTTTACCAAAAAAAATTATATATATACTGTATATATATATATATATATATATATATATATATATATATATATATATATATATATATATATATATATATATATATATATATATTATATAATATATATATATATATATATATATATAGGGCAGAGTTGCTAAGTTTGTGGGTGGCTTCTTTTGAGAGCAAGGCCCTATAT
>JABUQX010041291.1:40000-45000 GCA_015478945.1 Trachelipus rathkii | reverse complement strand
TCTCTCGTTTACCCATTTCTTCACACCACACAACTCTCTAATATGTTCATTCCTCATTTTATCAATTCTTCTCATACCTAGCATGCCCCTAAGATTGTCCATCTGAACACATTGAACTTTTAGATCTATACTTCTTATTCCAGACCATAGTCTCACTACTATACAATAACAGGTAACAACATAGCGTCATGTAAGACCCTAGCACTCTAAAGACTTAAGTCCCTATGCATTCACCAACAGTTTTATTACCAGCCACCTTCTGGCATCCAACATACCTTAAATATTTAAACTCAGACACTTGTTCCAGCTGCTCACCATCTAACTTATAACTTCACACTGAGGACTGTCCTCACTCACAACCATAGCTTATACTTATCTACGTTTACTTTCAAACCCCTCCTTTTACACACCCTGCCAAACCTCTCCACCAATTCTCTCAAACTCTTCAAATTCGCCACACAAAACCAAATCATCCGCATATAATAGGTATTGCACCCTCCACTCATCTCCAATCTCCATCATTCTAACACCATTTCCTGTCACACCCACCTTCCAATTCTTTCATAACCCCATCCATATACAAATTGAATAAACCAAGGAGACATAACACAACCCTGCCTCACTCTCTATTAATACTAAAACAATCACTTTTGACACCATTTAATCTTACACACCTCACTATCGTCATACATTCTTTTGATTCCATTCGAAGCCCACCACCAACACTATATATATCACTAACACCTGCCACAGAGGTTCCCTATTAACCCTATCATACCCCCTGTTGCAAATCCATAAAACTTAAATACAATTTATTCTTCTTCTCCCTCTCATTTTCTCTATCATTTGCTTCAAATGTAAAGATCTGATCCACACATCCTCTACTACTCCTAAACGTACCTTGTTCTTCACCAATCAGTCCTTCAGTCTTTCGCGCGCACTCTTTCGACCAAAAATACCAACATATTTCTTCCTATAACACTCAATAAATAATTCCCCCTATAATTTTTTTACAGTTCACTTTATCTCCTTTTTACCCTTATATAAGGGTACTATTACTGCTCTCCTTCAATCCCTCAGAACTATACCCTCAAAAAACGCTTTGTGCACAACTTCAAAGATCAATCAATCAGAAACTTTACTCTGTTCTTGATCATTTCACCAGTAATTTCATCTATACCTGCAGTTACCATTCTTCAGCTATCTCACTTACCCATTTCCTCTTCTTTGCTAATAACCTCATCCCCAAAATACCTATTTGTTCTTGCACCAAACCCACACACTAGTTACTATCACCACTTCAGTACTGCTAATATTATACAGATTTGCAGTGTTCTTTCCACACTCCTCACTCCATTTCCTCAGTTACAAAAACACCATCCCTATTCATTATTCTGAGCAGTTCCCCTTATTCTAATTTTTAACCTTTCACGCTTCCCTTCCAGAAGAGCTTCCTATTCCTTGTATTCCTATTCATCCTCCTTCCAAACTGTTCATTTATCTTTTTTTCTTTTATGTACGCATCTTTTAGCATTTCTCTTTTCCTCCTTATATAACAAGCATCTTTCTTTTTAAACTTCATCATTTGCTTTTTAAGTACATTCAACCACGCTTTTTTACTTTTAACCACTTGCATCACCTCTTCATTCCACCACTCACTGTTAGCATTCTTACTTCCTACTTTAGCACACCCACATACTTCTTTTGCACTGCTAACAATTGCTTCCAGATTTATTTAGTTTCAGCTTGTTCACATTCAACTGATTTACTTGCGAGCGTTCTTACATACTTATCCTTATTACCTTGTTCACTAAACTTCACTCTTAATTTTACCCACTTCCTTCCGTATCACCTTCCTCTCCATCCAAGTCCCCACTAACTTAATTTTACATAGAACAACATAATGATCCGATAATCCCATTTCTAAACACCTCACTGATTTAACATCCAACATATACTTCAACATCTCCTTCTTCACCAACACAAAATCAATCATACTTTTCACTTCGATACCATCTCTACCTACACCAACTCTAGTATACTTATATACTCTTGTTTAAAGAAAGTATTACTTACACACACACCTCTCTCCTCACAGAAATCCATCACCTTCCTACCATTCTCATTTTCTCCTGACACCCCAAAACCACCTGTTATACCATCCTTTTTTTTTCTTATATATATATATATATATATATATATATATATATATATATATATATATATATATATATATATATATATATATATATATATATATATATATATATATATATATATATATATATATATATATACTATATATATATATATATATATATATATATATATACATATATAGGCCTATAAGGGGTACTGGAAATACTGTATAATTTAAAACATCTTTAATATACATAAAAAGAGGTAATTTTAAAAACAAAAAAACATTTTGTTTTAAAAAAAACCGTTTTTACAAAAAAAAACAAAATTAAAAAAAACTTTTTTCACAACCCTATATATATATATATGTGATCAAAAAAGGATGGTATAACAGATGGTTTTGGGGTGTCAGAGAAAATGAGCTAATGAAAAAATGTTGTTTCTGTGAGAGGAAAGAACCATGTGTGTGGTGTACTTTCTTTAAACACAGAAATCTCCATGGGGTATGCAGGTTGAAGTGGAAGCCAGAGATGTCAGTGGCTATATTGATTTTGATAGAAAGGAGATGTTGGTGATGGATGTTCGTCAGTGAGGAGATTTAGGAGATGGGATATCAGGTTCAACCATCGAGCCGTTCTATGAGAGCAGTGAGGATGGAGGAAGGTGATACGGAAGGAAGATGGGTAAGGTAAGGTGGTTGGTGAACACTGGGTAATCAAGGACGCAAGTATGTGGCGCTATAGCTAAATCAGTTGGTGTGGTGAGACGAGCTGAATGAAGAGCAAACTGAAGAAACGGTGGCAGTGCGGAAGGGGTAATGTTGGATTGTGGCAAAGTAGGAAGTAGGTGATATAACAGTGAGGTGGTGGAGCTGAGAGTCTGCGATTAAGTAAAAAGAAACGGTTGAATGTACTAAAAACAAATGATGGTTTCAGATAGCTAGGCCTGCTGGAAGGGAAAAAGGAGTGCTAAAGATCGCGTAGAGAAGAGGGTAAATGAGCGGTTTGGAAGGAGGGTGAGTTGCCCACAAAGTAGGGCAACCAATGGAAGGAAGCAGGGCCAGAGTAGAATGAGAACCTGCCGTGAGATAGGGATGGTATGTTTGCAACTGATGAGCATGGTTGTGGAGTGGGGCCACTTTGGCCTCTGTATAATATTGGTATGATGGTGTGTGACTGTGTGTGTGCTTTGATATTACAGAAGAAAAGGAATAGGCTATTTTGAGGATAATTGCTAAGAAGGAAAGGAAATGGGTAGAGTGAAAGAGATTGAAGAATGTAAATCTGCAGTATAGATGAAATTACTGGTGATGTATATAGGCTAGATGGTGATTGATTGGATCTTGAGTTGTGCGTTTATAGATGATGTATAGTTTCGAGGAGATTAAAGGAGAGCATTAATATACATATAGGTAAGGAGATAAAGGGGCTGTATTATAGAGTGACTAGTTTATTGGTGTTGTCGGAAAGACCTTCATGCTGGTGTTTTGGTCGAAAATGCGCGAAGAACGATTGATGAGAAAGAACTGAAAGATGCGTTAATGAGTATTAGAGGTTATGTGGATCAAATCTTTCCCATTGAGAAGCAAATGATAGAGAAAAATAGAGAGAGAGAGAATAAATTGTATTTAGGGCACATGGATTTGCCTTTGGTATTAAACTAGGAGTTAATGAAATTTCCTATGGCAGGTGGTGAAATGATACTATGAGTGTTGGTGATAGGCTTCTGAGATCAAAAAGGCCCGTGACAGTAAGGAAGGAGGTGTTAATGTAAGAGTAAATGGTGTCGTGTTGGATGAAGACTTGGGAACCTTCGTTATATTCTCGCTATTCCCAATTTGTGAATGGGATTATGAAAAGAATTGGTGGCGTGTTTATGTGTTAGAGTGGAGTGGAGGGTGCCCTACTATGTGCGGATGTTTGGTTTTGTGGCAGGCGGGGAAAGTGTGGAAGACTGGCAGGGTGGCAGGAGGGGTTTAGTAAGCATGTAGATAGAAGTAGATTATGGTTGTGGTGAGACGGTCAGTGTGGTGTGTTAGATGGTGCAGCACTGTTTAAGTATCTGGTTACTAAATATTAGGGCGCTATCTTGGATGAGAAAGAGAACGGATGATGCAGGTTTAAAATAGGAAAGTTGGCAGATGGCAGGAAGGTGAAAGCTGAGTGCAATTAAATAGTTGGTGGATAGGGACTAAGTCTTTAGTGCGCTAGGGTCTTGACTGATATATTTGTTGCCTGTGTTGTTGGCCATAGTATTGGTGAGACTATGGTGCAGACCAGAAGTATAGATCACAAAGAGTTCAATGTCAAATAGTTTCTTCTGCAAGTGGCATACCCAGAATGTGAGAAGAATTGAAGAATGGTATATTAAGTTGTGGTGTGAAGAAGAGGCATGAAGGAATAAATATGTTGAATGGTTTGGTCGCTGAAAGAACGAATGATAGTCGGCGGTTTTTAAGCGAATATATAATTGGCGAGTGTCGTCTTCGGCTGAAGCTCGAAAAGATCGAAAAAATAGTTGAAGTCGGCGCAAACGAAATGTCTGAAGAAGAATATTAGTTTAACAGAAAACTGGCAAATAAAGTGCGCAACTCAAAATGGCGGGGTTTTGGTGAGAATATGTTTGTAAACCTGGTCAGGGATGAACCCACCCACTGACGATTTGTAGTGGTCCGTCAGTCTGGGTGGATTTTCTGACTCTTTTCCAGTCCTTACTGAACCGTTTTGTCGCCATTCTTCTACTGCTTTTTCTTTTCACGGTGCTTGTTACTCACCTTACCACCAGTCTTGGGGAGAAAAGGTAAGTAGATGAAGAATATATATATATACTAGAATATATATATATATATATATATATATATA
>JABUQX010041291.1:35000-37500 GCA_015478945.1 Trachelipus rathkii | reverse complement strand
ACACTAATAAACACAGTTAAACAATTACCAAACAATACTAACCTTCCAATATGAACTTCTCACCCTTCTCTCTCTCTCTCTCTCTCTCTCTTTTCTGTCACCATCACCATCTTGATTACCCCCATACTAAAGAACACCAACAAATACCCTTAAACAAATACTCCCACACCAAATATGAAAAAAAAAAACCTACCCATCCTCAGAGCGTGCTGTGTCGCAACTATGTTCTGCTACCACTGAAAAAAATTTAAAAAGTCACACTAAAAAACACAGTTAAACAATTACCAAACAATACTAACCTTCCAACAGAAATCCCAGCAATGATCTTGTAAAAAACTTGCAACATAAACAGTCTTTATCTCAATAGTTACAATACAATAGTAACTAAACAATTAAAAAGAAATGGGATCAACAAAAATTTCTAAAACTACAATAGGTCAGGTTACATTAACCTGCCTTTGATTGCAACTTGTCTAGTTTAAAAACCCAGTGCCAGATGAGACAATACTGTCAACAGTCTAATTGGGTTCGATTAACCCCTTACTGCAAACCTACTGTAGCTTAACTAATCACACCAAAAAGTGCCTCAGGGGCCAAATCCTCAATACTGAATAATCTTTAATATCACTAAACCCTACAATGAGAAATAAACATATAAAAAAAGTTATGAAAGATAAACATAAAAAAGGGGCAGTGGTACTTAGCTGACAACAGACAATTTGGGAAGGTAACATCAAACAAGGAAGATCAGTCAAGCAAGGATGATCAGCCAAACACAGACCCAAGAAAACACAAAAATACATCATATATATATATATATATAATATATATATATAATATATATATATATAATTATATATATTATAATATATATATATATTATTATATATATATATAATATATATATATATATATATATATATATATATATATATATATATATATATATATATATATATATATATATATATATATATATATATATATATACCATGTTTACTGAAAAAATCTGTTAAGGTTGCAATAATGAGAGGCCCTGAGATCTTCTTGCCCTTATTTCTAACCAAATTGAATCTAACTCCATTCCTTTATTTAACTAATAGCTTATTCTACATTCATTGAGTAATTTTTAAATTTTGAAGAGAAAGTGAGTGACTTTGGAAATAATATTTCTCTTAAAAACAACATATCAGTGATCATGATGTTTAATGGAAGCTGCCAACATTTAATCTTGCTTTTATTCCCTGTTTCTTTGCAGAAAATTAAAAGGTTGATATTTTTAAATGATCAATATCTTATGGAAAATTTTTATTTGAGACAAAATTAATAATATATGGGGTATAATATAAATATATAAGGAGGAAAAAAGGAAGACTAATAGTTGTTCATAGGAGGAAAAAAGAGGTAAATGAACAGCTTGGAGGGAGGATGATTGGGGACTTACAAAAGAATAGGAAGCTCTTCTGGAAGGAAGGATGAAAAGTTAAGAGGAGAGTGTGGAGGGAACACTTCATAAATCTGCATAACATTGGCAGAGATAAAGAGGTGATAGTGAATGTGTGTGTGTTTGATGATGTAAAAAGAAATAGGTATTTTTGGGATGAAGTAGGGCCTAATTAGTAGGGAGGAGATAATAGGTAGAGTGAGAAAGTTAAAGAATGGTAAATCAACAAGTATAGATTGAATTGCTGGTGAAATGATCAAGAATAGTGGTGAGATTATGATTGATTGGATATGGAAGTTATATAACAAAGCGTTTGTGGAGAGTAAAGTTCTGAAGGATTGGAGGAAGGTAGTAGAAAGGGAACTACAGGCGGAATTAGTTTATTAAGTGTTGTAGGGAAGATATAATATGCTGGTATTTTGGTTGAAAGTGTGCATGGAATGACCGAGGGGCTGATTGGCGAATAACAGGGTGCATTTAGAAGTGGTAAACAATGTATAGATCAATTATTCACTTTGAAACAAATGATTGAGAAAATGAGAGAGAAGAAGAATAAATTGTATTTAGGTTTTATATACTTGCGACAGGTATATGACAGGATTAATAGGGAAGCTCTCTGGCAGATGTTAGTGATATATGATATTGGTGGTAGGCTTCTGAATGGAATGTTAGTGATTTATGATATTGGTAGTAGGCTTCTGAAATGAATCAAAAATATTGTATGATGGTGATGAAGCGTGTGTAAGAATAAATGGAGTTGAAAGTGATATTTTTAATATTAATATGGAGTGGAGGCAGGGTTGTTTATGTCTCCTTGCTTATTTTAATTTGTATTATGGATAGGGTTATTAAAAAAATTAGAAATAGGGATACCTGTAGTGTATTTTCATAGAATATCGATAATTCAGGTATCGTAGGTTCCTGATGGCCAGTGTGAAAGACTACTGGTGTATTACTCTAACTCGGTTGTGTTGCAGATGGTGATTTTGAAAATGCATCATTATGATCTATATGTCGTATGAATGTGACGATTGCTCTCTGAACAAACCCGGAGAT